>JAIPRM010013947.1:0-11057 GCA_025469315.1 Stegophylla sp. TES_Ste_2020
CAAATTGAAGAATTGAGAAATTCAAAAAATGACCTCTCTTAAGTACAATCTAGAGGCAAATCCGGTTTCAAAAAGTTACTGATCGAAACTTTTGGACAAGTATTTTCATACGAAAGGTTGTACACAGAAAAAAAAAAAAACAAATTAACATCATTGTAAAAACACTAGCTTCTTCACTTCGTTCAGAATCTAAAATTGTTTTTAGTAATAATTATTAAACTTTATCTATACAGTGGCATAAATTATTCTTTTTTCAAATAACGTGAATATTTCTACCTTTTTTTTAACCTAAAAATTATGTTTATTAATGTATAAAACAAATTACAAAAGTAATTCCGATTGCTGAATTTTCCCTAATCGTTCCATATATGATCAAGAGTACACCTAAAAGAAGCACTTATGATCACGATTCTGTTTTGAGAAAATCAAAAAACCACTTTCTTGGCTACGTCTTCATTACGTGTGACGACGCACGTATCACATAAAAAGTATAATAGTTTTGAAAAATTATGTATTTTCGGAATACACGAAGAATAAATGCGAATAATAAACGATGACATACTATAAAATAGCTTTGGCCAATAACGAAATAATTCAAAAATAAAAAAAAATTACTTCGGGGACGCTTTGCGAGAGTATAATAATAATAACAATAATAATAATACGATTACGTTATATACACATGTATACACGTCATAATACCCATGTAACTGTCAGCGGTGGCGGCCCAACGTCGCCACGCTGAATGTCGACGATATATACGCGCGTGTGTATGTGTGTGTGTGTGTGTGCCTCGAAAAGGAATGAGAGAGGAGGGGAAAAAACGAAAAAGATACGATCACAATAAGAAAAGCAATTATCGAGTGAATCGTTTCCGGGGAAACGGCGTAATATGGCGAGTGTAACGACACGACGACAACGGCAAAACGAGTCTTGCAATAGACGTGTGTGTAATATAAGGCGACGTTTAGACGAGGGGACCGTAACTATATACTATTCGATGGTCTCGTCGTGTGTTGGCGTAGGGGTTGTTTATGACGAAGACAGCCAAACTTTTTCGTCCCCCATTAAGGGCTCGTGTGCACAAACGCACGCACACAAGACGACAGTGGTAACGAAAGTCTTCGAGGTCGAAGTATAGTGCCAGGGTGGTTTATACCGACTGATTTCGTAAAATTATTATGCTTATATACATTAATTTTATAGGGATGACATTAAGTGGTGTGGTAAAGGGTACATGGAAGTACACTGCGTGTACTCAGTTTCTATTTTTCAACACGTGCAAATACTCCAAAAAACCTTTATGTCTACGAGTACACGGCCGTGTACTTCCATAACCACTTATCAAATTCTTGTGGAAAAATTTTTTAGTTTAGGAATCGTAAAAGACTTCCTAAAATATATTAATTATTTTTGAAATTAAAACGAAGTGTTGTAAATTATTATCATGATAAATTATAATATTGCTTGTGAATATGTGATACGTATTCTATTTTTAGATAGTTAATATGATCTCAATGATGAAATCCTTATTTTCATTGGTTAGAATTTTGCTTGTGTACTTCATTTACTTTCACTGGAAATTCAATATAAAGCTAATATATTCTAGTATTTTATTATCAACCACTGATTATCGAAAATTATGACAACACAATATTTATGTAATTTTTTACTGTAACATTTTTGATATTATATACTTTTCCACTAATTTTCGAGTATTTGATATTCCGCTGTTACTTTCAATGGTTGCGAAAAAATTGACAAATATTTAAGGTAAAATTTTATTGTTATCAAAAATCAATAAATACTACTGAGAAGAAGATAAAATAGTGATAATCGCATTGGAAATTTGATCATTTCTATATTACATGCGAAAAACATAAAATTTACACGGTGTCACAGTTGTTGTAAACTATCGAATTAAAAAACTCCTAATAAATTTTATTTTTTTGAATGTTTATACTAGGTTGGTTTATACACTTTGGTTGATTGGAAATTAAGCTTACATAAAGTACTGCATATTTTTCAAAATAAATTAGTGTTTATATTAAGGTTTAGTCTCTTATTTTTATTAGTCGAAACGAACATTTTAAAGCTTTAAAACCTTCTCCAGATAACGTAGAAAATACTGTAAAAAATCGAGCGTAAATAGGTGTAATAGTATATTTCGGACAAAAAAACCATTAATTTTACATTCTGAATGTAGTGAAAAACCCAATGCTTTTACAACGATGTTCATTATTTTTTGTGTTTACATGATTTCGTATAGAAATTACTTCTCCAAAAGTTTCGATCGGCAACTTTTTGGATCACAATTTCGCTATTACTGTTTTTTAATATGTCACTTTTCAAAATGCTCAATAGTTTTTCCAAAATGCTCAAAATTCAATAAAGTAAAATGAAAAAAGTGCACCTAGTATTTTCAATCTTATACGTCTCGAAAATACCTGATTGAAATTCAATGTAATGCGTTCCAAATATTTCGTGTTGCCCTTCAACACGCCCTGCAGTGTACAAGTCACCATCATCGAGGACGGGGAGGTGTGCCAAAGGATATTAGTACCGATTTCGAATACTTCCTAATGAACCGATAGCGGGGCGCGTGGTGAGGGGGAAGCTGGGGTGCAACAGGGGGCGGGAGTCGTCTCAGGAGAGAACTCCGTGGTGGGTACGCGGGGTGGTTTTTGATGCGCTTGTGTCGTAAACTTCCGGAAAGCACTTCCGGTATATACCCCTCCCGCACCATGCCATAGTCGTACACAAATGCCCGCAATTAATAACGGCGCCGCAACCACCCGACGACTATCGTATCCGGCCGCGGCCGCGATGCATCGTCATCCTCGTCACGAATATATATGTATATTTTGGACGAATAACGCGTTAATGACGACTAAGACAACGGTGCAGAGTGGGCGGAAGTGATGATTTTGTACAATTTTTCGGTATTTCGAATTTTCGATATTTTACATAAAAAAAAAAAGAGGTAAAAATTTATATGTCTGCTAATAACAATAATATGAGCTGGGGAAAATTTATTGGGACAGGGGCTAGAAGTTCCTAGCTCATAAACATATGTCAAATTAACAGAGCATTAAACAAATTAACCACCACAGTCAAGTGTCTCAAACTTGCTATTTAATATGTCATATTTAGAGTGGAGTGAAGAATCTAGAGTTTTTACAATGATGTTTTTATTTCTTTCTCTTTTTTCAGTCAAAAAAAAATTGTTATGTGAAGTTTCCTGTAGACAGTTTCTATACCATATATATATATATATATATATATATAAGTCCACATTCTATTACTAATATTTTTTCCCGGATAATACAATAACTGCATCCGAAGCTAGGTATATTACCAAATGATTATATTTTATATCTATAAAATATGGGAAAATCCAGTTGTTTTTAAAAATCCAACTCAAAAATTCTGTATGGTCTAGAATAATTCAAAAATTAATTTTTACTTTAAAATATCATTAAACACAATGCATTTTAAATTAGGTCTTACCCAATTTTCCCCCACGTCAATTTATTTATAGTTTAACTCTTTATCATTTAACACTCGTGAAATATCCGATTGGACCAGTATTGTGCTCGTACTTGACCAGTACGTTCATACAATACATAGGCATTAGCAAAATACGGCGGACAGTAAACGTTTGACTGTTCGCGATAAACGGTGCTTTGTATTTCGTACGTCTGAATTGAATACATTTCGGAAATTACTGAAAAGCCGAATTGTTATGTGTATTATTCACGTGTAAGTGTGCTTTAGAATTTAGATAATAACTGTGATATGTCAACGTTTCGCTTTTCCAACTCTGTAACGAGAGTGTGATTTTCGTTAAAGTATTGTTACAAAATTTCCAGCGGACAATGAAAAATAACTCAGAAATTTAAGTGCTATTACGGTTTAAACAAACTAATAATTTTAAACTCCCAACAATTAAGTGTTGATATAACGTAAAAACGAAAAAATATCAAACAATGGAAATAAAAAGTAGCAAGTTCGTAGTCAAGTGTTTTTTTTTTTTTTTTTTTAGAGAGAAATATACAGTTCTCCACTATGGCGCCATTGCTTTTAAAATTAAGTAAAACAATGTTTCAACAATATTTACTCGGTTAAAAACAGTTTAAACCATCTTCGGCGGCAAATAGTGCAAATAAATAACAACGTTCGTGTTAAAAATTTAATTTGTAATAAAATTATATTCTTCACTCTAATAGTTGATATATATATTCGTATATAAATATACATGTTTTTTTTTTTTTTAAATGTGTATTACATATTATTTTTAATACCGTCGCTTAATCATCGCTTCTGAGGTAAATAAAAAATAAAAATTATAGTTATGTCTTTTTATAGTTTTTTATATTCCCGTTAAAATTGGTTAAGTGGTTTCGAACATTTTGTGCAAATTAACTCTTCGATTTCATTTATAAAGAAGATTATAGGTCATAAATAGAGAAGAGATTACTTTTTTGCTGGGCTCAACAACCTTTTCGTAGCATTTTTTGACCTATATTGGGGTAATTATAAAATTTGTATGTATCTAAGTTTTTTCTATTAAAATTTTTCATTTTTATACTTTGAGTTGATAATTCAATTTTGCACGTAAGTATTTCAAATGGCCGTGAAATAATATCAAAAACTGACATTTTTCAATGAGCGTTTTATATTGGAACATTCGGAACATTTATGAAACTCATTTTTTTTTTTTTTTTTTCATGTAAAATAGTAATTTTTTCAGTTAAAACTTTATAACCTCGGAATTTAAATTACACCAACTTTTTCTATCTATACCAAAAACGCTCCTATCATCAGCTCAGTGCATAATTTTTTACAAGTATTTTAATTTATAATTACTCCTTAAACGATATATAATATATAAAATTGAATTGTTTGTGTATAAAATAATGTATAGGTCTACATATTATATTTTTATTTGCTCGTTAAAATCACTTAAGTATTTTTCTATTCAATATTTATAAGAGTTTTTTATTATCAAAATACGGTTGGACAATGGCAACATTTTCTATTTTTAGATACTTCATTATACTAGTTTAAAATTATTATGACTAGTCCCTTCCTCGTTTTCATCATTTCTAGATTTGCCCACATCTAAAAAAGATAATAATGAGTATTTAATTATCACCACAGTACGTAACGCTTATTTTTATGGGCACCTTCATTGATATCGCTCAAATTTTGTTTGTTTTTTTTTTTTTCTGTAACGACACCAGTGATCGACGTAATACCGATACAGTGGACAGTTAATTTTAATTTTTTTTTTTTCATTATTATTTTTGTACACGAACACCACGGAATCGTCCGCGAACGTTTACGACTACACGCCACGCGACGTACGGACCTTCGGACTGGCTTCGGGGAGTGACCGGGCCGCTAAATGATTCAGATTATTGTGCCCCGGTAGAAAAAGAACGACGGGCGGGCGTGGGTAGCACGCGGAATAATTACGCGGTCTTAAAACAGACCACGTTATACGTGAGGAAGGCACCGTCCGACAACGTGTAAATAATTAAAAAGTTCGCGTGACCGACGGACGGGCGAACGGGAAGGAATGGTTAAAACGAAATTTTTGTGTGCACGATATTGTACGCTATAGAGTGGTGGACGGTGGAAAAATGGCAAAATAATATTCCTTTTCCCGACACTATTAACCGCCGTGAGTATAATGCACTTCATGACGCTCCAACTAGTTATCCGTATTATAAACATTGTATTCATTACGCACGACGTTGTATTCTAACGTTGGCAAATCCATGAACGAGAAAACATTTTAAGCGCACGTTACACGTTTAAAAATATCAAACCGTTTGTTAGAAAAAAATTAAATTAAGTTAAAATCACTGTGGGAAATCCAAATTTTAAATTTTCGTTTTTAGGCGATTTTAATTAAATTAATAAAATTTTTTTGCTGGTGTTTCAAAAATAGTTCATAAATAAAAAAGTGGTTTTTGAAGATTTTTTGAATGCAATTTTAATTTTATTTTTTTTTTTTAACTAATGTTTGATAAATTTAACCTAATTTTTAGAATATATATATATATATATAAATATATGTATATATAAGTACACTTGTAATTTAATTTTTTTAAGTTATTATAAATAAATTTGAATTTTAAAAGCATTTTCATAGTAAATATATTGAGTTTTCTTTTTTTTTAGATTTTTAGGGAAATTATATTTTATATAAATCAAATTTATTGCTCACCTACGTTCAATAGTTTAATAGGAGATAACAGAAAATGCTGGCAAAATTCGAATTATAGTAATTATTTCAATACAAACCTTTCAAATACGTTTATTTAGAACTTATTTGAAAAAAAATTACTTAATAGCACAAAAAACACAAAAAAAAAAAACACCAAGAATCCAAAAATCGCGAAATAAGCAAAACAATTTCATGCATTTTATTCTAATTTATAAATTGAATTTAAAGCTGACTTACCTTTTTTTGAACGATAAAAAAAGGAAGCGAATTCCTATAAATTCGTCACTCTTTTCATATTTAATCTTGACAGCTCTTAAAATTTTTTTGAAAATCACTGGTCAATTTTTTATTAGTGTTCAAAGTTTTCGTTTCTACGAAACGTACGGCTTTTTTTTTATCTAAAATAATTACTTTTATACTTTTTGTCGAATTAATTTACCAAAAAAATATTTGAAGCATTTTTCTTACTATACAATATATGTCCGTAATGATCGATTTGGTGAATAACTTTTGCTACTATTTAAATATTTAGTTTTGGCTTAAATTAATTTTAAACAAAAAATGGAAGGTACATTTTTGTTATTATTAAAAAAAACTAAATTATTTGTTTTAAGGGTTCTATATTAGTTTACTTATACAATATTATATTATATTTAGGTTTACTTGTCAATTAGCTCAATTTGTATTTATAAGAGCTTTATATAATACCGTAATATTGCAGTACAGTTCCTAAAAATATCTATATTAGATACGCCCATACTAATAGTCAGCAAGCTGTAAGATTAACTGTGAGCTATATTGTTGAAGAACGAAAATAGATTACAAAAATTGTTTGTGTACAATTTACATCTATTGGGTGGTGTGTGTGTGCTATAACCTCTAGCATAAATCGAGTGTGCATCACTAACTCTAACTCAACCCCCTAAATCTACACCCCTGAATACGATAATGATAATAACGCAATAATCGTCAATATAATATTTTTATATAATATAATTGTCGCTGTGTCACGTAGTGCGGAAACCCCGATTGAACATCACAATCCGTTCGGAATGATTCGCGGATTACACGACGTACAAACACACGACAATAATATACAAACATTTCTGTGTGAATGTGGTGATTATATAGTGCATCTCCACCATACACAATATATATATATATAAGGGCTTGGAGGTTGTTGCTTTTGCATGTTTATTGTGAGAAACAAGATTTATTGCTAAATAAAGCTAGAAATTCATTTCGCGTTACTACGAAATAAATATTAAAAGTTTATAGTGCATATTTTTGTATATTTAGTGATTTTGTGGTCTTAAGAGCCTATTTTTTTATTTCACAATTTTTTAGAGCGTATTGACGATGAAATTTAATTTTAATAAAAAAATATATACGTACATTCATTTCGAGAGATTTCATTAAGTATTAACGTACCTATTTACTATGTTTTTTAAATCTATTTTTATGAGTATAATAAATAAAAAAAATAATAATAGGAAATATTTTTTCAAATTAAAAAATGTTTAGTGGTTCAATGCTAACATTTTTTTGGTAAGAACACAGTTATAATTATATCAATTTAATTTAAATACTTTTTAATTGGTCACTTAATTTTTCTTTTAATTTTTATTCAGGCTCTTCAGGTATACCTATATAAATGTATTTTTTTAAAAGAAAATTAATTTTATTCGAGTAATATTTACAAGCCATTATTTTATTTTGTATACCTATTTATTTTTAGAATTTAATATGAAATTACAAATAGGTATCTGTATTTATTTTACAATTTGACCATAATTTTGATTAAATTGATTATTGCGACGACGGTATAACAAATCTATAAATCTAAAAGTATTGTATAGTAACTATGGGCATAGTAAAATAATTGTATTTATGACAAATTTGTAATCTAAAAAAAATGAAGTTCATATTTTTTAATCATATTTGTTTTTTTTTTTTATTGCAATTTAAATGCATTCATATTTGGAGTTTGGTGAGTTCCCACACAAAACATTGGAGGTAAACGGTTACATATGTAAGTTCCTACACGAAAAAAATACGCCAGTACAGTTCACCCTCCCTTGGTATATATATTGTGTTACATTGTAAAAAGTTTAATTCAATTTTAGTCGAATTCTGTGAATGTAAATATAAATATAAATAAATTTCATATTATAAATACGTATGATTAATACTATTTTGTATTATAGGAAATAAAGATAAGCCAAGATAGTAGATAGTAGGGGGGATCATTCAATTCTCCGACAATCTGATTAGGGCAAAAAATAAAAAAAATATGCCAACTTTTTAAAAACGAAATGTCCTCACGTTGCACAGCAAATCGGTTATCAAGCTGAAATTTCCCCGCGTCGCACAGCAAGCCTAGGAATATATTTTTGATTTGCGGAGTCCAAGCCCTAATTATAACATAATACACTCGTAATTACATGCATGAGCATGTAATAATAATAATAATATTTTAACACAATCGTACTACTTGGCAATGTGTTCGCTCACTGTTAGTACAACGCGTTTTGTCTATACCGATTATACACGAGAGTGTGTAGTAATACTAAAACGTTGCTAAATTAATTTTCACAAAACTCCCGGGACTGTTCTGCAAACAAATCATTTGGATTTACACACTGATTGCGCTAAATGAAAAAGCGCTTGAAATCCGTATTATTATTGACGTGGCTGTTTGTCTCTTCTGCACTCGTCCACGCGACGGTTTATAGTAACTGCGACGCGGCGGCGGTCCTTTCGACTCCCTAAGGGACCAGCAGAAACATGTAAAATCACGGTTTTTTTTATTCCCCAGTACATTTTTTTATTATTATTATTATTTTTTTTATTCCGGCCCTCTCGTCGCGTCAATAATAATAATATTATTAGCCACACTGAAGTGGCGCTGCGTTCCGGTGGTGGTACGAAACGAATTGGATTTCGTTCGTTTTTTTTTTTCACAAACTTTCCACCCCGTCATGTGATTCGAAATCTAAAAGAGCGTACTCGTTTCTCCTGCACTTGCGGGAAATAATTGTGATTTTCTTTCAGGAATTCTTAAGGTTTATGTAAATCGAGTCCCAGAAGTCAATATTTTATACCTGCAAAATTTATCCAAAGTTTTCTTTGACATTTGGAAAATTCAACTTTTCGACATGTTATAGTATCAGTTTATCGCATCGACTGCAACTTCCCTGTAAGATTTAGGTTACATCATTTTAATAGATTACAATTAATTTATGAGACTCAGTTTACTATCATATTTTGAATATATTTTATTAAAATATATTTCATATATTATTACATTTCAGGTAGTATTGAAAAAGACCCGGGAGAGTTTACATATTTACTTCAGGTAGTATTGAAAAAGACCCGGGAGAGTTTACACATCATTAAAATCGGGAGAGTTTACAATCGCCCGTTTGAGAGCGATTTAAAGTTTTAAAAAATCGTATTTTGCTCACCCGGTGCGGCGCCCGAACAACCACACTACATACACTCGCTACATTCTAAACTGATTCAAATTTATGTTACAGCAAATTTTATCGTATAAATATTCAAAATAAAGTAAAATGTATAATACAAAAGTTACTTTTTTTATTAAAACCTAAAATAATATGTAAATTTCGTATTTTTTAAAATTATTTCGAGAGGGGTTATAACCCCTTAACCTTTTCTCTGGGTGTGCCACTGTACGTACGAAATGCGACAAGCAAAACGGTCGGCGCGACAGTAACGATTCCGCCAGTAACAGAGGCTGCAGCGAAAAAAAGTGTGCCGTCGTAAAAACCTTAAAGATAATCTCAGCTGCACTTGTTGATTTTTTTAAAAAAAACAAATGATTTAATTTTAAGAAAAATACTATCGACATTATGTGTTATTATTGTATATACAAGAAACGCGTTAATTTAACCGTACTCTCAACATTTTCCGTGGAATCCGCACAGAATAATATACTAACGATGCACGTGAGAAACGAGCAGGGCCGTAGCTAGACCCTGGCAAAAGGGCATTTGCCAGGGGCGCAATTATACGAAAGGCGCAATTTCATCGAGTGGCAAAAAAATAAAAAGTTTTTTTAGTGTGTTATTATTATTTAATTATAATGCACAATAAAGCAATTTTTATAATAATAAAAGATATTTAGGTATATAATAAAACAAATATATACTTGTGCTTTAATCAACAGAACGATTTTTTTTTTTTTTTAATAATGATCTTGACATTTGAAAAAATGGAAGAGGGGAGGGGCGCAAATTTGGTTTTCTGCCAGGAGCGATACTGATTCTTTCTACGGCCCTGGAAACGCGGAGCAATAGGTTTTCCAGTGGATACAAAATATTATAATATCCTGGTATAATATTATGTGGACGTTACATTAACCGTTATCGTGTTGGATTAAGTTTTCGGCTCTAAGCGATATCGCTAACAATACACGGTCCGAACGTCGGAGCCAACGGCCACTGCAGACCTCTTTCGCAACGCGCAAACCCGGAAGCGCCATGCCGAGGACTCGCCGTGGGCCCACGCAGACGGAGGCGCGCGAAAACTCGGGGCCCACGGTGCCACACAGCGTCTACAGCGTATACCTATTAGTTTCGCGCGCGGACGCCTCCGTGGGCCTCGAACCGCTGCCACACGGACCCGTCGATCACGATTCCGTAAGTTTATCATATTACATGTATACAGTAAAACCTCTTTAAAACGGAATCGTTTGGGACCAAACATTTTTCCGTTATAAAGAGTTTTCCGTCATAGAGAGGTAGAAAAAAAATTTAGTTTCAAGATTGTATGTAGGTATGTGTTAAAAAATATT
>JAIPRM010013948.1:0-11057 GCA_025469315.1 Stegophylla sp. TES_Ste_2020
GTTATGGTAAAAATAAATTTTCAATTTTACGAAAATTCCGGTAACTGCATATTTTGCCGTTTTTCGTTAATTTTTCGACAGTTTTTCACCGCGCTTGGAAAAAGTATTGAGAAATTGGAAAAATGACTTCTTTAAAGTACCATCTGGGTGTGATTCCGGTTCTATAGAGATATTGATCGAAACTTTCGGACAAGTATTTCTATACGAAAAAGTGTTCACAGAGAGAGAAAAAAAAAGAAAAAAAAAGAAAAAATAAAAAATAAAAAAAAATAAACATCATTGTAAAATCATAAGCTTCTTCACTTCGTTCAGAATCTAAAAATGTTTAACACGAGTTTCGTCCATACGATTTTGCTCGTTTTTCGATAGGCTTTAATTGAATACACACAATTTATTTTGAGTTATTATTAAACTTACAATTTTTTTGATTAGATAAATGACTTTGGATATCAACAGATTTTATTATTTTTTTTTTTTTTGTGGTGAGATAAAGTTAATTTTTTCGAGTTTGGTGTAGCCAATATTTTTTACTATTTTATTTTCGAGTTAAATTTTGTAAATATTTACAAATTTAACACACTCATACTTAAGAATAGTGTCAAAATGAGAACTTCTTACAGTGTTTATAATGTGATATAGATAGGGTGAAAAAAATAAAAACAGAATTATTTTATAATATATTTAGAAAATTATTTTGTTAGGTACTAAGCGAGAAAAAAAAATAGTGGATTGTGCCAGTTTTGTATCTCAAAATTAAAAAGATAAATAAAATAAAGATAAATTTAAAGCAAAAAATAATCTTTCACTTTGTATTGAATTTTTATTTATGATAAAAACTAGAATAATCATTTTACAAATATTTAAGTTTTAAACTGTGAAACTTATGTGATTTTTATCTAAATGAATGTTTTTATCTTTTATCTATTATCCAAATAAATAATTTCGAGCATTATCTATTAACTAAGCTTAACTAACTTAAAAAAGTGAACCATTTATGAAGTTAAATCTACTTAAACGAATGTACACTGATTTCAGTAACAAGTCAGCTTTAAAAATGTTTTATAATTCTCTAGTTCGCTCTACATTTGAATGATATGCTTCTTTAGTTAATATTTTACAAAATCAATGTTTAATTTCTGTTCAAAAATTTCAAGATATTTATCCTATAAAACGTGTGGTTTTCAAAGACTTCCTCGCACATCTCATTAGTGTGTACGACCATGTAAGCTGTTTGCTTAAGATAATTTCATTAGGTAATTTAATTTGATAATTTAATGTTTTGAAATTTTTAAACGTTTAAATTTTAAATTTAGTCCTTTCATTTTTAGAAATAAATTCATTTTTTTTTTTTTTTTTTTAACTGCTTCTGCTTCTTGTAAGTACATATAAAATTTACACTTCAGCTAATAAATTTATCTCAATTGATGATATTATATATGTATAATATTTGATTTATTTAATGCGTTAATCACTGAGTTACCCTCTTCTTTATAACATCATATTTTGTTATCTTATTTTAAACTACATTTGCCTCTTTAGTTATATATTCTATTTTTATTCTTGTTTAAAAACGTCACATTATATTTTGCAAAATTAGAATATTTCCATTATAAAGCATAATTTATTATTAAATCTTTTCCTCAATTTATAGTTCAAATCATTTGATAGCATCAGTGTAATATATTTCAAACTAAACAGAAAATCAGTTTACACAAGAGTGATCTGAGATTTTCCAACCAACTGCCTGACGAATTATTTTTTGATATAAGTAAAAAAAAAAACAAAAATATCCCTAAATCATTTGAACGAATAAAGTAAAAGTCAAATTTAATATAGGCACAAAATAATACATCAAAGTACTATTCTAAACGGTTCTCACCTCCATTAGAGCTCGTCCTCACTGATGCGGCGGCATCTGGCTTCAACACCTAAAAATTCAAAACTTAATATAAAAACCGAATTCACTCACATAATATGGTTTAATAGAAAACCAGATTTGTATTAAATTCAATGGTTTCGCTTTTTATAATTTGATCAAACAGAAAATAAATAATTTCACCACTAGGTCACAGATTTTCGCTTGAAATTTATCATTTATAGGCCTTCGAAACTTTTCTGCGCTTATTTTGGTAGTCGAGCCGTGAAAAACTTCCTTAGTTTATTACATGATGTTGTTTTCGCTTCACGAAATAACTGTTGCAATCAAAAACCAAGGACGTCGTATATTGTAAGAGAAAGGAGACGACAAGGGAAACCGTGTCCATTCCTAGATTTTTTTTTTTTTTCACTTATACCCTAATCATTATTTTTGACAATCGTTTCAATTTCAATTTTCAAAATTCCTACTAATCAAAGATGGGAAGTGGATAATCTTAACAATAAAAGTGATCGAGTGACTAAATTAATAAAATAAATAAAAATAATATGCATAATAATTAGGTATAAAATAATAAAAAAAAAAATGATCAAATAAATCCAATACAGCGAATAAAAATTGTCCTTTTTAAAAAAACACGTTTTTGTTATTGAAAAAAAAAAAGGTTTTTAATGTTTATAAAGGAGAGAAAAATCGTTTAAACCTCTTAATCAAGTGTTATTATCTAGAGTTATTATCAAGTCGTTATTTTATACTCAGGATTCAATCAAAAGTATTATAAAATAATTTGTGATTATAACAAAATTAGCAAAATAAAAAATATCCTCGACGAATTTGAAACTCAGATTAATAATGAAATTTTTCTCTAATCCGAATATAGTCACGAACATTTATTAATAACAAATAATTCCAAATTTAAATACTGTAAAAAAAAATACAAATTTGGATAATGAGTGTGACATGAGTGATTTGTTTTCAGAACAAGTGACCAAAAAGTGACTTAAATTAAAAAAAGTGACTTACTTTCAGCCCTTTACAACACATCGAGTATTAACAGGTCTCCTGGCTAAGAAGCCAGATATCAAAAGATTTACAGGTTAATTTTAAGGATTTAAGATTATTATCAGTTACATTCAATCTGAATCGCAGTAAAAATGAGGGCAATAATGGAAATTGCCCATAAGAATGACAAACCTAAGAAAATCAATGTTTTAAAAAGCAATGGGTGAAAAAATTAATTTGCAGAAATCAATAGTTTTTTGGATATAGGGAACATGTAAAATAAAATGCATTTCGCATTGGTTAATTTACATCAATTTTTATCGGTTATTTTACTAATATCTTTGAGACATTTTGTTTTGCTGAGATTTTGGACTGTCAGAATTTTGAATCGTCCTTATTTTGAACCGTTACGTTTTCGACCTGTCGTTATTTTCACTATTGGGATATAGCGAAACGGATGTTCTTTTGTTCAAAAGTTTTGACCGACAACTTTTTCAATTAAAATTTGACTTTTAGACGTTACCGAGAGGCAATTTTTGAAAAAAAAAATTCTCAATAGTCTTCAATACTAAACTAGCTGAATAACCCGGCTTCGTTCGTGTGTAGTTATTGCTATCTCTAAATGAAATTCTTAAATCGGATGTTTATTGTTTACCTTCTTTCTTTTTTCCGTCCTCTAACCGGGGTTCAACACACAATGCATTTGACACACACAGATTTTGAGTTGCCAAATTTGAAACTGTCAACTTGACATGCGTATGTATGTGTTTGTACATTAGGTTGGATCGATTTTCTCCATTACGATTTACCTTTCTCAAATAAATTTTAAATGACATAGGATTTTCAAAGGAAAAAAAACAAACACCGCGTAGGAGGGAGTGTATGAGGGGGATTATTTTTGCGATTGGAGCAGCCGTTTTCGAGATGTAGACGTTTTTTCGTTTTTCATATATTTTGTTGTTGTTTTTGGCCATGTCGCCAAGTGTTCACTTAAGAGGCCGTAACCCGTGGAACCACTTATCACACAGCGTACAAACTTCGCGGAAACCATCTCTACGCATCAATCTTAATATTTAATTAATTAATAAAAATTAATTAAATTATTAATATTATAAAAACAACTTTGAAAAAATTTTTTAAAAAAATATTATTATCTTAGATGAATATTTAATTAATTAAATAGACAAGGGCTATCGTTTTTGTCTAGATAAGATGAAAAGATGAAAATATTTTTATTTAGACAACGCTGGTTATGATGATATTATATGCAGCAGCAGTGGGTTCGGCGGATTTGAAAAACGTAAAATCAACGCGAACGAAAACACAACTACTGCTGTCCGCGGCACGCGTTAAAAATAATTATTATCTGCGAATAGTGCTGTCGAGGTCCACAGTGGGAAACACGTTTGATGATCAGCGCTCGCGGGGTGGATGGTAATAATATTATATTATGCAGACTCCCACGGAGTTCCGGGCCGCTCGTGGTTTTCGGATAATGGCTTTTTGAACATCAACGAAATCGCAACGCCGCAATTCACTACCCACTATTATTCCGGATATTCGGTATAATGCGAATTCGTAATGGGTATTCGTTAGTGTTATTATTTGTGAATTTCACGCGGGTCAGCCGGTTGTAGTCAGCGTTGAATTCGAATGGCGACGAAGTACGTGCGTCGAATCACAGACAAACGGTTAAATTATAACATAATATTATGTTCTTACGGGGTAATTTTTTGAGCCCTTTTTTGGCCGTAAAAATACAAAAATTTGGATTTTTTTTTTTTTTTTTTTTTGGGAGGTAATATTCAAGTCATCATATAAAGACTGTGTTTACCGTGACTCGTTTTTCTTTTTTGTGTGACACAAAGAAAAAAAAAAGAATTATAGAAAACATAGTTTTTATATAGTTCGTTGAACATTCTCAAAAAAAATTCCAAAGTTTTTCAATTTTACAGCCAAAAATGGGGGGGGGTGAGCAGGGGGTGATAAATCAACCTGTATTGAGCCAGTGATTTTTTAGACTCTGAACGAAGCGAAGAAGTTAGTGTTTTTACAATGATGTTTATTATTTTTTTTCTGTTTACAACTTTTCGTATGGAAATACTTGTCCAAAATTTTCGATTAGTAACTTTTTGAAACTCTAGACGGTACTTTAGAGAGGTCATTTTTTGAATTTCTCAATTCTTCAATTTTTTTTTTTTTTGACAAAAACGACTCGGAAACCATCATTTTTTGATCCGAACTATATGAAAATGTAAACATAGATAGAAAATATTATAAGGAAGATTTTGGCGCAAGAAAATTTTGAAAATGTGAAAAAAAAATTTCGGACATTTTTCTAACATTTACTTTTTATATTATTAACTTCCTTCGTTCAGAATCGTTTTATTGAAGAACTGATTTATCGTTTCTTTAAAATTCAATACACCCGTCAAGTGAATCCCACCCGTCGCGCGAAGTATGTCCTGTTTTTTTTTTTTGTGTGATACAAAAAAAAGGAATTATAGAAAACATAGTTTTTATAATTGTTTGAACATTCCCAAAAAAAAATCCAAATTTTTCCAATTTTAAAAGGGGGGGGGTGAGCATGCTTAATAAATCACCCTGTATTGGGCCAGTGATTTTTTTTTTTTTTTAATTATTATTTTGTAAAGATCACGGAGATCCATACACTTGTTTCCCCCCCCTTTTTTTTAAAAGGCCAAGGTAATTTTTGAAATATAAATCCGGCTTTCTTGTATGTACTTTACTTTTGCTTTTTATATATTACGTTTTGGAAAATATTTCATTGTTCACTAGGAGTGTTGCAAACTTTATTCGCTTGATAATCAATATTTGCTTTGGAACGTGAAAACACAATAAATTACACCGAATAAATGAAGTTTATTGTAGACTCGTTGAGGGGTTCACAAAGATTATCGTTTTTTTCTTACAACTCAGACGAATACTTATAATGTATCGCATATGAGTTTCAAATAGACCGAAACCTTAATAATTATTAGTAATACACGTTTCACATCGCTCCACTCGAATCCAAAATTTCTGTGTGTAAAGATATTAACTCACAGAATTTCACATGTGAAAAAATAAAGGCCGGACCATACTCCGCTCGTCTGGGTGTTCTTCACACGTCGGGTGGGATCCTCTTGACGGGTGTATTGAATTTAAATAAAGAAACGAAAAATCATTTCTACAATAAAACGAATTTGTAACGAACTGAATTGAATTGTATAATATTTAGTAGACCAATACGATGTAAGTTTTTTTTTTTTTTTATGTTTTTGTCTTTACACATAGTTTTTATATTTTTTATTTAATTTATAATATTTCCGATTGTAATAACTCTCTGCCCCAAAACACAAGTATATCTTAAGGGGGTAGGTTTTTTCTTGTAGTTATTGTTCATTGTATTGTTTTCTATTTTCACCGTTCATAATAATAATTTAAATAATTATAATAGAAATTTATAGGTAGACACACCCGTTGAAAAAATCCTCCTAGTTGCGCCACTGATGATCGTGATCTATGATCTCGATCGTTATTTCTTCATTTCTACATTTCTGTTTAGATTGACACATGTTTTTATAAACGACGAATCGTTCTTTTTCTATTGCGTTACAGATAAGTGCACGTTAAACGTCGAAACGACGGCTCATTTCCACGAATAACGAAATCTCCATTTTGATTATTCTGCCGCCATTTTATTCGTATTGTTCAACACCCGAACATTTTTTCCAATCATTTGTTTCTCGCGGAGGTTTCGCGTTCTCTTCTTAAACACCAAACTAATGATGAAATTATCCAACGAACTCCGATCGCGTTTTTTCCGCGTCCGCAATGAATTGTCGGCGATTTTAAATTTAAAACGACGACATACATCAAGCTATCGTTTGCCGTGTGAGCGAATCGCATGAAAAAAAAAAAAAGTAAAAGTAAATAAATAAAACGTGCATTTTGTAAAGTAATTCATCCACCACTTCTGCGAAAGCGAACAGACAAAGAACCTAGTGTTTTTACAATGATGTTTATTTGTTTTTTCTTTTTTCCGTGTACAACTTTTCGTACGGAAATACTTGTCAAAAAGTTTCGATCAGCAACTTTTTGAAACCGGATTTGCCTCTAGACGGCACTTTAAAGAGGTCATTTTTTAAATTTCTCAATTCTTCAATTTTTTTTTTTGAAAAAAACTACCCAAATTTTGACAAAAACCATCATTTTTTGGTTAGGTTGGATTAGGTATTTAATGAAAATTTAAACATAGATAGAAAATCCTAGAAAAAAGATTTTGGCGCAAGAAAATTTTGGACATTTTTCTAACATTTTTTTTTTTATATTATTAACTTCCCTCGTTTAGAATCGTTTTATTGAAGAAATGATTTATCGTTTATTTTAAAATTTAATACGCCCGTCAAGAGAATACCACCCGTCGTGCGAAGTACACCCATCGTGCGAAATATGTCCGGCTTTTTTTTTATATTATTAACTTTCCTAGTTCAGAATCGCGTTTTATTGAAGAAATGATTTATCGTTTCTTTAAAATTCAATACTCCCCGTCAAGAGAATCCCACCCGTCGTGCGACGAACGCCCATCGTGCTAAGTATGTCCAGCTTTTTTAATCACATCATCATTTTTTCAATATGTAAATTGAATTTCCATTATCTATTGAACACAATTTATTAATGAGTTAAGTTAAATAACGTAATATAAGGAGCACAATTTATTTAATACTCAAAATTGTCTGTTATATTTTGCAAAATTCGACTACAAAAATATTATTTAAAGCTTATACTAACATTCAAAAATTTTAATAAGTCGCACATTTTTCGCACCATGGGTATTGTTTCCCCGTTAGCTGGAATAGTCTTGGTTGGTGTGTATTGAATTTTAAATAAACGATTCTTCAGTTGTATTTTTACGTTTTATTCGAAATTCTCATCTATAACAAAATATTTTTTACTATTTCGCGATTTAAGGAATGTTGCTCGAGGATAAAAGTAACAACAGAATAATTTATATTCATTTCATTATTCGTGAAAACGATTAATTCTTCCGTGTTTTGAAATTTAAGGATCTTAAAACCGGCACTACTGGTTTTAATAAAAAACTTAAATATAAGCTGAGTAAACTGAGTAAACTGGATACTGGTATACAATTTTCCACACTAATAACAATAAACGAAATATGATACGTAATAATTAGGGAGAAAAATATGCCATTTTTTTGGATTAACCGTCATTTGAGCCGTAATTGTGAAATTTAAACGCTCGAAAAAAATTATCCAGTGGGCCAACTTTTATGAAAATTATGCCACGTGATGAATCTTTTAATAAAAGAAAGTAATGAGAGCATTTTAAATTTCAAAAATTTTAATGTTTTGATTGAAAAAAAAAAATGATTATTTTACATGAAAAATACCACTTTCATACAAATTCAAATTTTAAATGATTATACGTAGAAAAGTTTACTTACGATTTTCGAAATTATTTCAGGTTTGTTAGACCATATAAATATATATATATATAATATATCTTACAAGGAAGATTTCGTTAAATTCTTAGCTCATAATATCAAAGATCAAAGTATTCGTATTAAACAAAACCCAAAGTAATTCCAAAATGCTATATTTACCCCAAAATGTATTATGAGATTGTTTTGACAAATATTTTTCTGTTTGTTTTACATAATTGTTGAGAATGTGTGAAAATTTCAAATTTCTATTTGGATCTAGTTCGTATAAAAAAATGATGGATTCCGATTTTTTTTTTTTGTCAAATTTCATGTAAAGTTTCTCTAAAAAACAAAAAATTGAGAAATTCGAATAATTGCCTTTTTAAAATACCGGCTAGAAGCAAATCCGGTTTCAAAAAGTTTCTACAAGTATTTCCATACGAAAAAGCGTTCACAGAAAAAAATAAACAACATTGTAAAAACACTAGTTTCTTGTTTTCTTTTAGAATCTAAAAGATTAGAATCTAAGTGTATGAAAATATACAAAATGAAAAATTCAAAATAACTGCTTCTATCTGCGTCATCCCTAACGAATTCGTGTTTTGGTCTGCAATGCACATGGGCAAAATAAATAATTATTTGATTATTATCTATACTGACAAGTATTTTTAAAAAAAATTTTCAAACGGTTTCATTATTCCAATATTTTCATGAAACATTCATTCAATACTTTTCAAAAAAAAAATTACCCGATAAATATATTTTATTTTGACACGTGTCGTATAATTTATCATAATAATAATAATTGTACGAATTCATAAAATAAGTTATGAATATGAAAAAATCAAAAAAAAAAAAAAAACAGAGCTCGAAACGAACAATTGTTTATTTTTTCTGCACATTTTTATTATTAATCTTTTTCTCGTTTTTTTTTTTTTTTTTTTAAATCCCAGTCACAATAATAATAATAAAGTATGCATTATACGACGTCCATCATTTAAATATACTAAATTAAATGTTTTGAATTTTTTTAATAATAATAATATGAAATGTTCGTGACGTGAATATAAAAATTTATATATACATATATATCAAAACTCGACATGACGCGGATAGAGTATTAGTTTACGGTAATGAAAATCATCATTCGAATGATGCGACGAGAATCAAACGTCATCATCATCATCATCATCATGATAATAACAACAATAGCAATTATAATATTAATTCCGCCGTCGGCAATAACAAAATTTTCTAGTTTATCTCATTCGAATGTCTGTGTGATTAAATTCCACTTCCGTGCGGAACTCGCGCACGAGTCTGATAATGATACAATGTAAACGCAATAGTTTCAAAGTAAAGTTCTACATAACTGTTTTTAGCTCTCCGACGACGTTCGAAATAATAATACGATAGACCAATAGATCTAGCTGATAATATTATACCACGCTATGCGAATATAAATGTACGGAGATATCATTGCACCAGATGTAGATGTTGCAAATCAATTTGCGCAACTTTTCAAATCCGTGTATAAATCTCCATTACTTCCTCCACGGTGGAATGTTGAAAAAATTGGAATTAAGCCATTTTCATTTTTACCAGTTTCAAACTTACTATTGAACTAAATGAAATCGAAGAACATTTATTATCCCTGAGAACAACTAAGAGTCGTGGACCTGATTGTATATCAGCTCAATTTTTATATTTAATATCAGGGCACAGTTAAAATATCCGTTACTGTTTTTGTTTAACCACTCATTAGCCGAGGGCATATTTCCATCAATATGGAAAACGAGTCAGGTAACACCTGTTTATAAATCAGGAGACCCAGGTTCTGTATCCAATTACCGTCCGATTTCTGGTTTACCTCTAATTGGTAAATTATTTGAAAAGATTGTCCATAAATGTATTGAACGCAGATTTTAATTAGTTTTATCAACAAATCAACGTGGGTTTTTATAGCAGTCGTTCCACAACCACAAGTGCATTAGAATTTCCTTCGTTCATTAGGGATAGTTTTAAAAATAACAGTCAAGTTGATGTTATATTCACTGATATTTCCAAAGCGTTTGATTCAGTAAACCATATAGCGTTAATTGACATTCTAGATAAACTAGGTGTAGGTGAACCTCTACTATCCTGGTTCAAATCTCATATAATAGGTCGACGACAGTTCGTATCTTTATTTAATCAAAAATCCTCTGAGTATTCGGTCACTTCTGGAGTCCCGCAAGGTGGGCACTTATCACTACTTTCATTTAATATTCTAATAAACTCTCTATGCGAATCTGTTGACAGCGAATTGTTACTATTTGCTGATGATGTAAAATTATTTAATCGAATTCAATCTGAGAGTGACGCTAATTTATTACAAGAATCGTTAAATAACTCAGTCCATTGGTGCAATACAGTTGGATTAGAACCAGTGGCGTATCCAGAGGGGGGGCTGAGGAGGCTGCAGCCCCTCCCAAAAATGTTTCATTTATTATCCACAGTATACAATAGGTGACCTTAAATTTTATAGTGTCTAAATAATCTAAGTTGTTTTCATCTAGTCATTATCTAATTAATAATTAATATTAATATCTAATTAAGATATCATCGTCAATGGCAAATATATAATTTTCATTTAGGTTTCACCAGTTAAGCATATTTTAATTATTTAAAATTATTTGGGTTTTGTCGTACCTTGCACCTAAATAATCCCCCATAGAGTCAAATTTGTAA
>JAIPRM010013949.1:0-11057 GCA_025469315.1 Stegophylla sp. TES_Ste_2020
CATTATTATAAAATAGGGAAAGATAATAATATTATATAGGTCATTGGAAAATATTAATCAGGCCGCAACTCGGATATAACACAAAAAAACCCGGGCCGCAACTCGTCTGTACCCAAAATAAACTCGGCCGCAATTCGGATCAGACCTTTTTTCGTAGATATCTTTGGGACGCAACTAGTATGCAGCCCTAGGGTCAAAAACAGGTAATGGTTGAATCGCACTTAGGTATAAATCTATATCGATTTGCCACCTGGGGCAACAAGGTACGCTTACTCTCCTTCCACTCCATCCCCTACAAAAAAAAAAAAAAAAAATTAGACCTTGGGGAGGGGAGGTGGAAATAATGAATCCAATGATGAATGATTTCGAGTCGAGTAGGAGACAAAAGCTCCCCTTTGGATGACGATGATCATTATCATCCAAGTTATTATAATGATAATTTTTAATCGATACGTGTAGTGCGCTCCATCAAAATAATTTAGAAGTTCTATTAGGTGGCGTGTTTGGCAATGACGACAACAACGAGAAAATAATAATAAAAATCGGTATGTCGATTTTATTATGGCGTCATGTTATTGTCACTGCGCGATTGCAAATATTTGTAAAGCGTGTTTGCGTTAGTCAGTGTTTTTGTTAACTTAATAAAACCGCGAAAAGTATTATACTTTTTTGAATCCGAAACGAAACACTTCAAAAGAATTTCTATAATACCTTATGATACAGCCTCTGTTCTGAATATTTCGAATGTTCATATTAAAAGCTATTTCTTCATAATTGAATATACATACATTCGAAAAGTACGGAAAGTGTTCTCGGAAATCTCGGACGATTTCAGAATAAAAACATTTTAATAACAGCTCGGATAACTCGGAGACTGTAGGATAGGAATAATAAAAACGTTGAGAATTGTGTTCTCGCTGTAAACGCAACACTGTTCGAGTTGTTCCACTTTATGCGTTGCAACACACATTATAATGAACAAAAAAAAAAAAAAAAAAATGATGCTCGGATGACGTTTAAAATATTATAATTTTGACGATATGACCAGCATTTTTTACTGTAACGCCTGAATATTATATTAATTTATTTGGGCTTATTGTTGTTTTGCACGCCCGGGTGCACTACAATTGCCTATTCTGTGCGCCACCTTAGCAATAACATCCAGTGCCGTTGGTTATTAAAATTTTTAAATAATAATATTTCAATGATTATCTCTCCTCGAAAATATCGATTTTCTAAAATAATTTATACCATCCAAATTCTTCACCGGAAACATGTGTTTAACGTAATCATACGATTAGTAGAAAAAATATTTACTGAAAAAGAAGTAAACGCAATTTCAGAACTACTAGTTTCTTCGCTCAACCAAGAATTCCAAATATACCAATACTACCATGTTATTTATATGACATATTTACATATTATGTTTTTGTATAACTTATGAACATTCAAATTGGTGCTGCGAGAAAATTGGTTGATTTACAATAAAAACAAAAATATGCAGTAGAAAAGAAAATGGAATGAGGAAGACGCTTATTGGTTATAACCCTGGAATTATAATAATAATTAATATATCTGAATGTATTAATAATATCTGAAGTTTAATGTGACAATATTACGTAATGTGAATCATAATATTATAATACTTATCTAAAAAAAAAATATATATATATTTATGATAGGTCCTTGGAACTGTATTCGGTTCTAAAGGTATAGAATTTTGTTTTTAGTTTTACGGTTTTTAGTAATACATATTTACGGCTGATAGATCAGAGTCGATCTATAAGCGACTGTAACATAGTTCTTAAATAATATATTCTGAACTAAAAACAGAATAACCATTGATAGCGCCTAAATTGTGACGTGTTAACATTCTTTTGCGCGCCGCAGTGTACTAATATTGCATACAGTCAACGCCGTCAAACAAATAGTGCGTCTTGTTTGTCGAGCAATAATTATCATGGTGACAGTAAGTAGTAATTTTATTGTTTCAACGCTTTAAAACATTTTTTATATTGTTCTTCATACATAAATGCAAAGTCCCAAAGCCATTTTTATTTCTTCGATCACTTTTTTGTCCACAGTGAAGTTTATTTATGAAATACTTTACATTTTAAAGTATTAAACATGAGTTTTAAACATTTAACTGAATTAATGTATATTGTACAGAATACATGTTTACGAATCTATGCTGATTGAATGGCTTTACAATATGTATATTGTATTTAATAGTGGAATAACAATCTGTGATTATTCATATTAAAATAGTTACATAACTATTAAAGTAGAAAGTTTTGTTAAAAAGTTTAAATCATTATTTCTAAAATATTGAGAAAAGTCTAAAATAAAAAACAAATAATATTAATCACTAATTTATTGAAATAGATAATGTTGGACATTGAACAAAACAGATAATTCTATAGGTTTTACCGTGGAATATATTTATTTGAGATCTTCCATATAGATACAATTTTAATATTGTTTTTTAAGAGCATAATTTATGTTGAAAAATAAGTGGAATTGAACCTAAAACCCTAAACACTTGTACTGCGCTGCAGATTTCAAATATAATATTACATTTTTGGTAAACATGAATGTATATGTTAATTTAAAAAATGAACGAATAGTTATATCAATTTTCCTCCATACGTTTTTTTGACGCCATTTCAACCACATAATTTATATTTTGTCTTCCGCTCTCGACTATTCGTCTTGATTTGTATCGTAACGAACACTGTACACAGAAATTATTCAACTAAACAAAAAAGCAAAAACATATTTTATAATAGTATTATATTGATCCGATGAGTATCGATCGAAGGACACTAACGAACACTAGACGACAATCGATAATGATCTACGAATGACTCAGACGTGTGAATTCTTTCAGGTCACCGTTCTCAGCGACGACAATTCATTTTTTTTTTTTAAACTCTTTTCGTACCGAATAATAAAATCATTTTTAATTATTATAAAACATGAAGAAATACCCACGTGCGACCAATGCAATGAACCTCTCACGATTAAACATATTATTGTATTGCACTGCCCAAAATTCTCACAGTCAGCATATATTCTAAATTATCCAATCACAACAGAAGCAGCACTTTTTCAAAGCCATCAGAATCAACACTAAAATATAAATCACCATCAAAACAATTAAATTTTATACTAATCTTAATAATTTAAGCATCTATACTCAATGTAATTATATAAAATATGTTCGCTGTTCTAACCATATTATGTAACACTATATATCAATAACAATGTAATAAACACGGGCTAATGACCAAGATTTTGAAGCCTTTATACCTGAAAAAAAAAAAAAAAATCATTACCTTTTCAAACGTTCAATGAAAATGTCTGCATTGACGGAATACTCTACTCCTGTATTTTTACAGTTAATAATACGAATGAATTTCAGTTTACGATAATATTTATGCATGCGCGTTATTGTAACAAAACGCCGTGTTTAATTTATCTTGTACAACGGCTTCGGATGTAGTAATATTCTCTCTTAAAAACGAACAATAAATAATACATAATTCATTATTATACTCACACACCCGCAATACGGTGATATAAGTCGCGCGTCTACAAAGACAGATTACCTTTGTGTTGTATAACACTGTACTGTGTATTGAATGATATTGTATAGACTGTACAATCAGATTAAACTATACTTATATATATATATTATGCATATACTCGTTTTCATAGTGATTTATTAAGCGAGAGTTTATAATATAATATATGGAAAATATTTATTATTCTTTACACTTGAATAATAAATGGTACATAGCTCATAGGAGTCGCCCGGACGGAGGTTGAAGAGGTTCGACAATATTGTAAATGTTTTAAGTGTATTTTTTGTTTTGTCTTCGAAAATGGCGTGAAATTTCTGCAGAGCCAGAAGTTTACCATTAGTGACATGATTTTTGGACAAGTATTGTCTCAAAATTCGCAATAAATGCGAGTACTGGATTTTCGAATAAACGGTAAAAAACTTTGTACGAAATCATAACAATAGTCGATTATAATTCACGGTTTTACTACTACTACTACGCTTCGAATGCCGAAAACTAGTAAACGGATAAATTCAAATTGTAGTTACTTCATTTCGAGTGTGGTTACAAGTGGCGTTGCTTAGACAGGAGGATTGTGTATGATGGAGGTGGAAAACTCCATGAAATAAACCCTTCCAAAAAACCATTTGAGTCAAAAGTAAACTCGATGTCGAGTTGTTGGAGAATATTATCTGACTATTCTGATTATTATTATTATTTTCTTTTATAAATTTTCTTTCCGTGTAATGAACATCTTATTATAAGTTAAATATTGTTTAACTGAACTTAACTGAGATATAATGTAGACGTTAAAAAAAAATTGTTTGGGCATTTATATTTTAAAATGTTAAATTCGTATTTTTTTATGAGATGATTAATATTGAGCATCGGTCAAATTATGTAAATATGTTTAAAAGAACGATCATAGCTTTTACACAACACCACAATTGGGTTTTGTCGCTATCGTGTGGGTGATAAAAACCTCTAAGAAAACAATTAAAAATAAAAACACCCTCAAATAAAACAAATTCCGACCACGTGCCTGTCCGTTGTTGCAATCCGTCCGCTTGATTACGTTAATAATATTTGGTAAGTACACTAATATTAATATGTTACATCAATTATTCCAAAATCACAGATTTAATTACAAGCGATTATGTCGGGCACGTGAATAGTGACCACTCCATTATATTTCTCTAATAAATTTTAAAGCCATCGATATTTTTGTAACATTACATACTATCACATTTGACGCGATCGAGTGAAACAATTACATTTTTCAACAAAAACAAAGATGAACAGATCCAACAGGTATTTTATTTCAAATGGTATTAATTATCTTACGAAATAAATTAGTTAATCAGAAATCAATATCAACGAACAAAACGAAACCGTTCTAGTGTCTACTATTTATTATTATTACACCACACGGCACATATGAAAATTAAATATTATAATTAATTATTATTATTATTATTACTACTACTACCTGGGACATACCGTATTTTATATGAACTGAGGACCTCATTATATATATATATATATATATAATATATATTTCATTCGGTCGGTCGTTTTGGAGCCGACGTTTAGGCTGTGCACACGACTATAACGTCGGACCGTGGACCTCGTTCAAAGTGACCATCTGTATTTCTATTCACCCCGCGGGAACAATTAAAACGCGCACGGATGACTCGGTTCACACGCCACAGGAGGAGGGGGTGGTGGGGATGGAAAGTGGCGATGGTGGAAGGTGGTGGTCACGTGTTGGAGTGTCCTAGTTCGCTGGGGGACGACGCGACGCGAGTTGTTCTCTCTAATTGGAGACAAGAGCCTTTGAAGTCTCCGGGTCTAACGACCCCGTCGGCAACGCGTGGCGTTTACAGTGCACTAATTACACGGCCGTCCGGTTCAGTTTCATTCACTGTGAAGACAGACAGACACACACGAACACGCACACATAACCCAGTACATCCGAAAACGGAATTGGACAGAGCGACAGAGAGAGAGAGAGAGAGAGAGACTCGACCAAAACGGCGCTCAGTTCAACACGAAAATGCGGTCGTCGTGTACTTTAATACGTTCGCATTGACCAAATATAATAAGTTACTCGACAGTGGATAGCGTACGCAGAATTTTCCAACGAGGGGTGGGGGGGGCTAATAGTAAATAAAAGATTTCTATTGGCATTTGATTGAAATTTAATATTTTTGGTGTATTTATGCTTAAATGCCGTGTTTGCACCTATATGGAAAAACCTCCACTATGCTTAATAAAATAAAATCAAGTAATAATAATACTTCTTTGCTCCCCAGTGACACTAATAAATGGTACATTTGGTAACAACGTAGAGAGAAGTTAGGGGGAGATACGAAAATTAATTTTTTTACTACCCTTTTTTATTCAATAAGAGTAATAGTAATACGCATTATAAATTATCGCAAAAATGTACTAATACAAGATTATTAATACAAATAATATTATAATTTTATTACATAATATTATCGTCATCGATCGTTGGTTGATTTTAAATACGTGATATACGATGAAGAAATCATATATGCAAGTCAAGTTCGTGATAAAAGTTGGCGGCCAAGTTTTAATGCACATTAAAATATAGTAAAGCCTTGAATTGTTTTGGTGTTTTAAAAAAGATCTTTGTTAAATTTAAATGCACAATCTATATTTTACCATAGATTGGTAAGATTTATTTTTTTGAATTTAGTTCCACGATTTCGTTTAAATCAAAAATCTCACACGGATCGTGTCCTTTCTAATACAATTTTTTTAACCGATTTTGTTGATTTGTTTTATGTTGAATGAAAAATTAGGCGAAGGTGGTTAAAAAATGCAAAATAAATTGAAAAAAAAAAACAAAATTCAATATAAGTTATGTTTGTGAGTTATTGTAACAAATTTTAAGTCACAAATTAAAAGAAGAACAAAAATGATAATAATACGAGCGTAATCAACGCCCGGGCTCTAATTATATTACGTTATTGACACGTGAGTATAATACAAAATGTGATCGTGATTAAATTATTATCATATTATTATGATGCCGTAAAAACTACGCGTCCGTTATGATATAATATACACACAACAGAGCTGTAATCGCATTAATTTGTCGGAGAATAAAAATAAAAAAAAATACGTGGAAAAAAAAACGGTGCGCGACAGACGGCATCAGAGACGAGTGTTGTAAACCGTTCGTGAAATAGAAACGAGAGAAAAATACGAATAAAAAAAAAAAAAAAAACTGAAAAAACAGTTGTCGCGCGTTCGGTACGGATTAATTCGTTTGTCGGTCGCGTGACGTGGGAGCAAAAAATATGGAGGAAAAAAAAACGTTTATGAATATGCGATCGTTGTTGTCCCGTCGTCGTTTGTTACGCACCGTTACGCGACGATACGAAACGGCGGTTAGGAGCGGGGGCGGGGGGGAGGCGATGACTATGAGACGATAGGGAAATGGGTGGGGCGGGGTGTGCTCGGACTACCATAAATTACGATACGATATTCTCACGCCAAAGTCGGTCGTTATTACGGGGGGGGAATGTGGGGGTGGGGTATTAAAGAAGCCTCGGGATCCAAAGTATTGTGTTACAGGCGACTACGCGGTGGTGGATTTCTACGTTTCGGCTAGTTTTTGAGGGGCCATGGTGCAAAAAAAAAGTGTGCCCCAATATCAAAAAAAATCTCCAAACAGTGAAACAAATTAATGGTTAAGTGCATTAATTATTTCCTTATGCAATTATTACGCTAACCTGTCAAAAGAGTAATATCGTTCACCAGTAGTATAGAGGGATAACTTTAAAGAGAAAATAAAACAAAAACACAATTTTTATTTAACAATAATTTAAAAATAATATGAATTTTATTTCACAAAATTTATTAATCATTTAAACAAATGGTGTGTTCTGTACTTAACATAAATACAAGTAAATACCCAAATTATTATTATGTACAATATTATGAAATATGAATTTACGGGAAAAATTTTTACAGATATTACACGATATAAAAGTTTCAAACACACGTTCATCGGTTGACGAAAAAGAATTCATTTTTTTTTCTCAAGGGGGGAGGGGGATGAAAAAAACAACAAAAATAGATAGACGTCAACTTAAGGTCCGTAGTCCGCGTTGAATGTGCAGTAATAAGTCAAACGTCAGTGGTATATATATATATATATATATAAAGCGCTATTTCCGCGGCAGCTATGCAGGGACAATAATTTATACCGCGGTCGTGGTAATTCTATATAGCCACTGTGGGAGGGGTTGGAAGGGATGGGGGGGAGTAAGAGGGAATAGGTAGATATCTCTTCTTGCTCCTCCTTACCCGTTCACGCCGTGGGGGGTAGTCGGTCTTCGTTCCCGTCGCCGCCGCCGCCGCCTGCGCGTCTCCTTTACACCGTGGCGAATTAATATGCTGGATGCGGTCCAAAAAAGCGGCGGCTGACTTCCGAAATCGATAATATTCCCATTAATACGAAACACGCACACTACCCAAGGCGACGTATATTATAGTGAGTACACGAGTCACACACCGCGTGTGTGGATACGCGTCAAATCCACATATATACTGCACACATAAAGAAAAACCGCACGCGACCGATTCGAAAGATTCCTCCTCTTCCCTCCACCCCCCCCCCCCCGAAAATTATACGTTCGCGTTTTTATCGGAGTGCTCTCTGATCGTCGTCGCGATCCCGACCGGTCGTAAAAGAAACAAAACGAAAACAAAAAAAAAAAAACTCTGAAAAATCGGATCTCGTAGACCCTTAAATTCGTCTTAAGAGTAAAAGTAAAAGTCACGGAAAAAGAAGAAAAACTCCAAATCCCCGTCGACGTCGTATGGGCGTGGCACGCGCGCTCGCTCTCCCGTAGATTTATAACCGGAGTTATTCGCTATTTCCCGAGAAGTCGGCCAAACCTTTTACGTGTTTCGATTTGTATCCAGCTGGATAGATCGGAAACCGTTACATTTATCAAACGGCGGCGAATTTCACTTTGGAATTTTTTTTTTCTTTTCCACCCCCGCCCACCGAAGCCGGTGCCGTCTATCGTTCGTCATCGTATACTCGTATTATTATTATTATCCTCTTCTTCCCGTGCCCTCGAACGTATACGTCGCGGTTATCAAACGACGAGCGCGTCTGGATTTGAATAACAATCGGTAACCCTGCACCGCCCTCCCCTCACCACCCCCCCCACCCGGGGCACACTCGCGCGGAGATACACGATGACAATCAAATGATAACCGAAATTGGAAAATGAAATGTAATTTGGACGTCGAACACGAATTGATACGCGAGCATATTTTATACGCGAGTACGGGATGTGTGTGTGTGTGTGTGTGTGTGTGTGTGTAGAACGTATTGCGGCAACGAATCTCTTCAGAAAATCAAAAACCGTCATTGCCTGCCGCCCGGGGATGAAATAAATAATTCTGGAAAAACAAATAGGTCACCGGATACGCGTACAGCGTACGTCGTCGGTGCCAAATTGAAAATTTATACATATATATATATATATATATATATATTTGTCGGAATCCCGTTTTCGATTTGTCATCCGTCGTTTTTCGGTTTTTATTTAATTCCGAGCGTCGGGTCCCGCCCCCCTCCCCCCCCCCGGCCGATTGATCGAATGCAAACCGTCGTCGTCGTCGTCGGAAACGGAACGACCGAACGAGTTCGCAAACGAGCAAAACGAAATTAAGTTTCTTCTCTCCGTAGTAGTTGTTCAATACTTTTGAAGAAGATGAAGAAGAAACGTTTGAGTATTTTTTTTTTTCTTTTTGAAACGATAAATATAATATTTATTAACGATCGTCGACCGTCGTCGGTGGTGTAGTGAACAGACATTTTTATTTTTTTTTTTTAGAGTTTTCGAGTGAAACGAGGACGAAAAACCCACAAACAATTGACCCGTTAATTATCGCATTTGCCGTTCCATCAAACGCATATGGGAAATGTTTGTCTTCCGACAGCGTTATCACGTTGTCTCGTAATTTAATTTAATGTCGCGTTCGTTCGTCCGAACGAACGAAACGATAAATAACACACGACTATTTCCTCCCCTCGTTTGTTTTGCGTGTCGTGCGACTGCGTTTTTATTTTAAAAACGTTTGAATAATATTTTTCCACGTCAAACAAACATTATGACGTGACACTTGAAAGCGTTTCGGGTCGACTACAATCGCGTATGCACATAATATGCTATTAATTTTTTTTTTTTTTTTTTTGGCACTCTCATTAGTAGATCTGGAAAACAACAATTAAGAATTCGATTCGAAGGATAAGGACTAAAAGGTTTTCATTTTCATTTTTCTGTTAAGAATAAGGATACGCAATTCTAGTTTGAGATTAATGCATTCGATAAGTGTAAAAATAATCAGACATTAAAATTCTAACTGCTTGGAAAAAAAAATATATAGATCCAATTAAATTATAAATGTTAAAATATCATCCGGTATAACTCAATACTTTCACTTTTCTTTAATGGTGTTTACTAGTTATTTTTTTCTTTTAATAAAATGTTTAAACATACACACTAAATATTTATGGAAATATATTAATCGTTACACATTATTATGAAATCGGTTGTTAATAATATTCATGTGTAATATTCCATTCTTTAATTTACTTTACTTATTCGTGTATTCAATAATGTTTTATTATTTTATTGAGTATTATTCTTTTGCAGCAAAGAGATTTTTTTTTTCTATTATTGATCTATTTGTTTTAATGTTAGTGGTTACGAAAATTATGAATACACATTCCAAGTATTTTTTTTATTGTTTTTAAACATTATATAAAAATAATATAGTAAATATACTCGTTATTAAGATTTTATTTTGTTATTTTATAAAAAAAAAAAAATGAATGAATGCTAGGACTGTTGATTTCTTTGTAGGGAAAGACCCGAGCTCCCTTGCTATATTTAAGGTACATAAACATGCTAATGATGATTTCCTGAAATGAATTGTAATGGTTTGCTTCATCGGAACTGTTTATCGTTAAAGTAAATAAAAGTATAAAATGGATTTTTTTTTTTTTTTTGTCAGGAGAATTTCACTCTATAAAATTAGTCTCAAAAGAAAAAGAAGAACACTTTTGCTCTTGAAGTAAAATATATAATAAAACAAATCTTATATTAAATCCATTTCAATCGTTTATACTTACTTGTATTCTACTATAACAATCAAACAATATTGTTAATCATTTCTGAACTTAACTCATTATAATTTATCTTCTTTTAGATTCTGAACAAAGTGAAGAAGCTAGTGTTTTTACAATGATGTTTATTTTTTTTTATTTATTTTTTTTCTTTTTTTTTTTCTGTTAACACTTTTTAGTATAGAAATACTTGTCCAAAAGTTTCGATCAATAACTTCTTGAAACCGGATTCGCCTCTAGATTGTACTTTAGAGAGGTCATTTTTTGAATTTCTCAATTCTTCAATTTTTTTTTTGGAAAAAACT
>JAIPRM010013950.1:0-11057 GCA_025469315.1 Stegophylla sp. TES_Ste_2020
TGATCCGAATTTTATGAAAATTTAAACATAGATAGAAAATCATATAAAAAAGATTTTGGCTCAAGAAAATTTTGAAAATGTGAACAAAAAATTTTGGACATTTTTCGAAAATTTTTTTTTTTCTCATATTATTAACTTCCTTCGTTCAGAATCGTTTTACTGAAGAAACGATTTATCGTTTCTTTAAAATCTAATACGCCCGTCAAGAGAATACCACCCGTCGTGCGAAGTACACCCATCGTGCGAACTATGTCCGGCTTTTTTATCTCTTATCTTTTATGTAGATAATTTTTTTATTTATCTTTTCCCAACACTGATAGGAATAGGTTATAACCTAACCTGTTTTCGCTTTATCGTCGCAAACGTAAATATATATAATGACTAGCCGCACGACGATAGAGCAGTCGGCACGGTGTAAGCGTGAAAAAATTTCCATTTATCCACGTACGGAATAATCAATGCAAGTTTCGCGCTTACAATATTCCGCCGCCGCCGTGTGGCGAGAATTCGATTCGTCGTGGTAAAATTATTCGGGGGCAAATCGAAGTTTTCGCGCGTAGGTCGATACGACGCGAGGACCGTCGGCGTCTAAGTCTTTGTGTTTTTTTTTTTTTTTTTTTTTTTCTGTTTTCTTCGCCGCGGGAAAAGACTTCGACTACTGCAAACACGGAATTTTATCGCGCTGCAACGAAATTAAAACGCGTTCGCGTGACTCGCGCTCAAAAGTTTTTGAAACGTGTAAACGTAATTATTCGTGTGATATATAATAACGCGGGCGGGGCGATTGTTGTGTATCGTCGTCGTGTGTGCGCGCGTAAAGAACTCTGTGGAAAAGTTTTGATTACACGACGACGCCGCCGTAGAGTACGTGATATATTATTATTATTATTATTATTATTTTATATGTATAACGAATAGTGACTGAGGGTTTATTATAATATATATATATATACACGTGGCGAGTGCGATTATGCCGCCGAAGAGCGCGTATTGTATATAAAATAAATAACACGCAGTTCGGCGAAGAAAAACTGGTTAAGTACGGCTGAAACTCGGCGGGAAAGAGTATTATTATACCAACATGTAATTCTTATATTGTTTTCATCGCGTCGCCCGTACGCGATAAACAACAGGTACGCACGCGGAAGGTTGATGAAAAGTTTGCACAAAATCTATATATTCTCCTTGGAATTCCTACGGCGCGCGCGCGCGCGCGGGGGAGGAGACGAGAAAAAACCGTTCGCATTCGTACCTATAGTACCTATATATTATCTACAGATTTCACACGTGTTTCCTCGGAAACGTTTGGTGGCCGCAAACATGAATGCAACGCGACCCGTGGCCTAAATGTATACCTAAATGAAGCATTGAAATGGAATACGCTTAGATTGACCAATTGAAATGAATCAAATTACCGTATCGAAATAGTGAAATCCCGCTCGCTCAATCTGATCACTGATAAGAAACTGTTATCGTACTTAGAAATTAATGTTGTTATTAATAATATGAATATTTAAAGTGGTACCAACCGAATAAGGAAAAATAATTTTATTTTTCTCAAAATGGTCACTCTTAGCGTATTCCATTTGATTGCTTCAATTCACTATACATAACAGTATACGGTATGTATACCTCTATATTACATTCTTTATGATGTAACGTCTACTGTTCATTACGCACGAGTTCAAACTTGCCGTTTTCCGATCAAATATTTCTATGATGGGATTTTCGAAAATTGTCAATTTTGATCACTGGTTATTGAAACCAGTTTCCCACAGATCATATTCGGTTATGACCTCCAAACCGGTTTTTTTTTTATATTGTGTTGTTCTCGGCTACCGGTTAAAACTGATTTTGGAAATTTTCCTCCTTGTATTCAATTGCTTATTATAAATATTGAAAAAGCGAATTCATTACGACAATAATAATTGTAATCATGGTTAATTCTCAAAACCATGATATGATATTATATTATTTGATACGATTCCCAAAAACATAACAAACAATATTGAGATGAAATCCATTGTCTTTGGTTGGAGACCAAACATGATAAAACAATGGCTATAATGAATGTACAGCGTTTTCTGTTTTTATACAAAACTGTTTTGCATCGAATAAACTTTTATTTTTAATGTACTTTTTGGTTTTTCATTATACACAACCCTCTCGCCACCAGTCGATACGATGCTATTTTAATAACCCATAAAAAAAAAAAAAGGTGCCGATAAAATACTTTTTGTTTTATCGCTTTTTGAATACGTATAGTAAATGAAGTGAACAATAAGCGTAGACAAGGAAATATTTATAGGGAAGGGTTAATGTCATATTTGAGAAAACAGAAAAACCTCATTTAATGTAATATTAAGTGCTAATTATTTAATAAACATAAAATATGAATTAATCGGAAAACGTACCGTAATCGTGGTGGCGGAGTATTATAAAGTCTAAGCATACCTCGTTTGAAATACCGAGTAGTGCTTACCAACCCTCCTCCCTCCAACCTACAATTATAGGGTAGAAATGTTTTTGATTGTGTTACAATCAACATGTATGCGAGTCGTACGCAATGGAAGGTAGGTATCAAATAATAATGGAAAAAAATTGCGATACACGTACGCGCGAAATAGTAGAGACGATTTAAAGAGGTGTTGAGTAGGCAATTTAAAAAAAAAAAAATATATATAAATAATATGTTATACCCACAAATAACGGAATTACTTTGCCGCGATGAGGTACTTACGACAAATGTTGTACAATAATTCGCGAGAGTCGTACGGTATATTTTCTATATATATATGTGTGTGTGTGTGTATCGTGCTAGTGGTGAAAAATACACAAATAACTCGTAAAAACACGCGTGTAGTATCGTTATGAAACAACCTACGCACACATGCGAATGATTTTATTGTTATTGCCGAAACGCCGCCGCAGCACGAAATCACCGAGTTGAATGTGCGGCAGCCATAACGCATCCGCAAAACACGTCGTCGTTGAAAACCGATTTTCTCGTAAACATAATAATATTATCACTGGTTGGCCATTAGTATTCAGATCATAGAGTAATATTATGATAGAGGCCAATGTCTCAGAAAAGTGTGGCGCAAAGTGTATTCTATATTTACAGGTTGGCCGGTTAGAGGCAACGAAATACAGCTCGGCATAATAATATAGTAGAAATTGAGAACAATCTACTCATTAATTAGGTAATAGTGACAGCTGATAATAATTTAATTAAGTAACAAACTATAAACACTTCAACAATAAAAACAGTTAAGTTTATAATGATTAATAATTTATGGAACATGGTAATTCATAGAAGATTGAACAAATGTACAATATAATGTTCAAATGATTAAGTGGTAACACTGTATTTACAGACATTTCTCGGCTTCAGTGTTTCGTGTTGGCTTATTGGCCTCTCTCCTCTATAATTATTACTCTATGATTCAGATGTGCTAAAACAACATTGTTCGTTTTAGTCAAAATAATATACTCTCCTAAGTGCCTGATATCCATTTCATTATATATTCCATTCAATTTACGCTACGAGTTGAAAAACAAGAGTTACCAATGAAAAATACCTCAATTTGATTTTTGTAATCGGATAACTGTAATAATGTTGTGAAATTGGAGACGTTTTAGCTGAAGCACACGGTCACTGTTAGATTGTCTTAAATACTATTGTTAAAAGAAATATTCTCGTGTAACAAAACGAATATAAGAACTAAGAAGTGTCATCTAATGAGAAGAGTGGCGGGGGGGGGTCGATTTATTTCGTCAAAATTTTCAGTGAATCGCTTCACAAAACCCTTTGCTTATAATATTTAAATTTAAATAAAATTAATATCAAAAAATAAAAATAAATATAGATATTATTACATGAACTACAGTTTACGTGATACAGTATAATACTATGTACACAATATTTTCCTAAAACTAAACCTAGTTTTAATAATATTGATTAAATTACCACTTTCGAAAAGGGGTTATGTCTATAAAAATTATGTTTACACTGAACGAAAAAAAAAAAACGAGTTTCTTCCAAAGTATCAGCAGCTTTTTTCCAGGGATGCATTTATTTATTATTTATTCTTTGCTAATTTAGCAATTACATATTTAGATTCCGAGCGATGCGAAGAAGTTGGTGGTTTTACAACGATTTGAAAATTATCATTTTCGTTTTTATTTTTGCACATATTATATTCTTCGATATTCGAGTCAGATACTCTTGGTGGTGTGTAAGTAATTATAAATTAAACGTTAAATCAATTTTTTCAATAAAACGATACTAAACGAAGGAAGTAAATAATGCAAAGAACAATAATATAATAGTCGTAATTTTCCACATACCCACCAAGAGTATCAACTGACCAGAAGATCGAAGAGTATCTATGGTGGGCGAATTATGTCCGGCTTTCTTGTCTATACTGCACTCTACTTTACTTTACTTCTTTAAATCTAATAAATTAAGAAAGGTTAAAAAATGTCCAAAAATTCTTTTTTCATGTTTTCAAAATTCTTTTGCACCAAAATTTTTCTTATATTAGTTACAGTTACAACTTCAAACTCGAGCAGTAAAAAGCAATAGGGGTTTTTTTTTTTTTTTTTTGGAAGGCTCTCGGCTGATAAGCTTCTTTTGTTCTGAGACACGAATGCTCTCTATTGACGCAATTTCTCAAGTGACCTTTTTCGTGGCAGTCTTGACACTACACTCGCACACACATAATATATTTTTGTACATAATGATTTAGTATGTCGCAGTAAACGCGAGACAGTGACCGACACCATACGATGTCGGCGCAAACACCGATGAACTGCTGAAGAAATTAGTTACAGCTTTGAATTAATATGAAGTATAACAACAACGGATAATTTGTCCGAGGGCGGGAAAATTTAAATAATTCATATTATACGTAAAAACTAATTATAAAATTTACTGGTATAACTCGCGAATGGTAACCGAATCGAATAAAAATCAATTTTTGTTCGTTTTGTTTTTTTTTTATTTCATCCACTTTTTATTGCCTGTTCATATTTTTCATGTACCCTCATTTAATTAGTGCGTATAGTAATAATTGTATTAAAAATTACAAAATCATATTATTCACGCCAATCAAATACGCAAATTTGAAAACAATAATTGATATAATACGCGTTGTAAAGAACAAAGAAACAATTTAATTTATGTTGTTACTATTTTATCAAAAAAAAAAAACAAATTTAAATTGAATAACCGTTTACACACTTTGGCTCGCTCAGAACTTGCTCGGTTACTAGATCACATTATGGCTTACGAGTAAAAATAAAACTATATGATCCTAACTGTATCTGTTTCTCTACGACAACAATTTTATTTGCCTCTGTGGTGGCGGAAACCGTTTTGTTTTTCGTTTTAATCATCCCTTTTCTCCGGTCCGTTCGGGTCTGGTCTAGGTTCGTCTGCAGTAAATCGAGAGGAGGCGTTCAATTGTGGCGTGGTGTCAGTTTCGAGATTTCGGGTTTGGGTAATTAGCAGTTTGAGACATGGCACGATGACCCAAAAACCACAGTCCAAGCCCGTCCAGAGACCCGGGGGGTGATGTTGACGTCACTAATTCCCCATTCACGTGGGAAATATAATCTCCACCATCCGTTCTTTCTTTTTACTTTGGGAATTTTACTAAGGGATTAAGGGATGGGTATGAAAAATTATATAAAAAAAAAAAAAAAAAAAAACCACACGTACAAAAGACACTACATCCCATCCCGTTCTCTTCCAATCGTCTGTCGTATAAAATCAAAATTTATAAAGTCACTTAGGTAAATACCTAATTTTGTATTTTGTGAATTTATTATTATTTGCACAAATTTCTTATATTATTCACTTCCTTCGTTCAGAATCGTTTTACTGAAGAAATGATTTATTGTTTCTTTAAAATTTAATACGCCCGTCAAGAGAATACCATCCGTCGTGCGAAGTACACCCATCGTGCGAAGTATGTCCGGCTTTTTTTTTCACTTCGTTCGGAATCTAAAAGTTTATATTTGGTGTTCACATGATCTCCATCATTGAGGTAGGTATACAACACTATAGAGTGGAGACATAAGTCAATCATAAGTTTTTATTTTTTTTTTTTTTTTGCCTTTATTTGCTGTTAATTAAATAAATTTAATTATTCCATTTAATTAAGTGTAAAACCGCTTTGAAATAAATTAATAATGATTGATGTTCAGATAGAGGGATTTAATAGTGAGAGTGCTATAATGACAACCCAAAATTCTACTTCAGGAGGTACTTCAACCTAAAATCAAAATATCGTCCCTAACATAGATCGTAATAGTTTCACACCAAAAAAAAAAAAAAAAAACAATCTATGAACCATTATTCAATATAATAAAATATGTATTTACACGGAGTGGAGAAAATAGTTATAGAAATTTCTTTCTTTAACCGCTTTCAATGTTATCGAATAAACTGGAATATAGTAATACTCTATATTTTATAAGTAATTAAAAAAAAAAACTAAGTATTAAATTCATATTGAATGCGTCGAAACATGACGTGTCGTGAAGCGATATGTATAAAATTTATACGAATGCAATTTTGTGGTATACAATTATTATATATATATATAATATATGTATGTAAATGCACGACAAGAATAGAAAAATATATAATATGATGTTATTACGTTAACTTTGGTGGAATACTAATTGTTATGTTATACGTATATATTAAATGCAGTGCCCAACCTGAATTAATAATAAAATAAAGGCCCGTCATATTTCTTGAAAACTGTGTGTAATTTAAGCACTTGGTTTAATGGATTTAAATACTTAATGCGTTTTAAGCTTTGCTGGAATCATTAATTAATTCAGTTGATAACTTTCGAACTATGTATATTAATTGGTGGCAAGATATGAATACGATTCGACTAATTTTTTAATCGCATTAATTACATCATAAATAAATAATTTTATTTTTTTTTTCGTTTTAATTCAATAACTTTACTATATTCCACATGAATATGATTGAAAAAAAAAAAAAAAAAAACAATTAGTTTCATCAAATTTCTCAGAAGAAAAAATATGCTATCACAGTACCTACTTAAATTATAATTATTTATACATTTTTATTTGTATTAAACAAAATACAAGACCATTAAAGTAGGTACAAACAGATGGCGATAAATTAAAATATTTGATTTTAGCGTCGGAATTTTCTTTGGTAACTGATTACTTATAAATCTGAAACATTTTAGTCCAGTGGTTCTCAATCTTTTTAGGATAACGACCCAAATTTTTCTTCGAAAATCTATCGCGACCCACACGGTTTTACATTTTTAGGATAAAAAGGTAGTTCTTAAAAATCAGAATTAGATTAATTTATTAATAAAATTGGTATATAACGAACATAATTTTACAAATGTATGCAAATGTGCTACTTTCATCATTTTTACGGTAAAGTTTGGTTAAAAACGTAATTTTTTGAGAATTTATATAATTCAATAAATTTCTTGCGACTCCCCACAAAAATTGACTTCAGACCCACCAGTGGGGTCGCGACCCACCGAGAAACGCTGTTTAAGTCGATAATCTTCAAATATACTTGGATAAGAAAGTAGCTTTTAAAATTAAAAAAAAAAAAAAAGAAGAACATAAAATCAAATTATACAAATTCCATTAGACGTATAATATTGTGATATTTTGCTTAAACTATTGAATTGAGTATGACATAATGTTTAGTATATTCTGTCATTGGTTGGTTTTTGAAAAGCAATTTTGTTTTTAAGTTAATAGGGTTCGAATTATTTGCATAGTTAATTTTTTTTTTTTAATTGTTATTCTATACAAATTTAATGACAGAACAAAGGTATTACCATTTTTATTTTTATTTTTTTCATATTTAAAATGACTTGACCATTATGCGAATTGTTTGGAAAATGTATTGTACGTATTTTAACACGGAGCAGATTAAAACTCGTAATTGGATCATTAATATTCAAAGGAACATTTAATTAACGGCGGCGGCGGCCGCGGCAGAGAGATTAACCGTTTGACAATATTTGTTATTATTAATTAAAATATTTCTACTGTCATCCCGACGACACAACCGAATAATAATATATTATTATATTTTCGTCAGTCCTGGCGCACAATCGAGGAGGTTATCATCCATATCGCAGTGTTGCCCGATTATACGGAAAACTAACTGCACCCAAAACCAATGTTTTGACAACGTCATTGGGAACATCCGTACCGGATGTAACAGTGTTCATTAAACCAGCCTGCGAGGAACGAGTACAAGTCCGAACGACACTCACTTCAACGTTACAACACGAGGCCCTTACATTGTACCCACAAGTGTTTTTAGCGGTTTTTTTTTTTTTGATTTTTTTCATTTTAAAAATGCGCTTCATCTCAAATTATTCTAGGTTATCATAATGAATATAAGGCGGCAGTGGACCTGTTTTTTTTTTCATGGTGTTTTGTTAGTTTTGTTTTTTTTGTTTTTTTTTTTTTTGAAAATTAACTTTTTAGTGGAATACATTGGCATAACGTATAAAGCTACAACAATTCATGCAACATCTCGCACTGAAATCGTTCAATTGATGTTTCGCAATTTTTATTAGTAAAAAATTCGGACATACTGAGTGCTTGACTTGGGGGGAGAGGAGTACCCCTTCTATTTTTTTAAATATTTTCAGCGTACCCCAACTAATTTTTAAAAAAACACCCACAGTTATATGAGAAATTAAATTTTTTTTTTTTAGACTTAAGCGTCCCTCTTCTAATTTTTTTCCAACTCAAGCACTGGACACACTTCAAATCATGTTTTTTCTTCGTTCCTCGGGTGGTTAGGGCTTGGTGGTATGTTAAGTTTTAAAAAAAAATTATAAATAATTCCTTCAATAGAACTATTTTGAGCGGAGTTTTAGTTTATACAGAACAATTATTTTATTTAAAAATTATAGTTTATAATTTATTATTATAAAAAAAAATTATCTTTAGATAAGCTGGTTTTACATCCTACTGCAGGCTGAGAATAAGAAAACATTTTCAACATTGTCTTTCTTACATCAAAATATTTTTCATATTATTTTCTATCTATGCTTAAATTTGAGTTAAAGTTTGAATGAAAAAAAAAAAAAAGTTTTAAAACCGTTTTTCCCGATTTTGGATAAACTATTAAAAATTTCGAAAAATGACTACCCAAACGTACCAATTATGATCCAAAATGTTGCTGATCGAAACTATATTGGACAAGGAGTTCTATGCAAAAACTTGTACACATAAAAAAATATGTAAATTAATAATAATTATAATAATACTATCAATATAAAGACACTAGATTTTTCGCTCCACTCAGAATCTAAAATACTCCGAATACTTGAACTCAAGAAACACATTTTCGTGTTTCATAAACAAATAATGTAATCGACTGATCTAATTACAACAATTACCTAATGGAATGTATTAAAACAATTTATTTTACGTTATGAATGTAAGCTTTGTAGTGGTTTATTACACAATGAGAATGACGTAATTCAAATGTGAAAATAATAATTATTGTTAAAGTTATAAAAATATGTGAGATTGCTACTACGGGAATTTTGAAATATTATTTATTTTCCTGTAATTAAAGATGTATCATTTTCTCGGTGTTTATTAATTAAACTTTGAATTTTAATTATTACTCTCACTCCGAGTATGCATTTACGTCAAGAATAAACAAAAATAACAACACGTGGGCGTGTAATATACAAATACCGATTTCTACAAGTACAATACGCATAATATATTCGTATGAAAATATTGTTTAACTTTTGTGCCGCTTCGAGAACGTTATCCTCCCCTCCTCTTTTCCCCTCGATTTATTACGGCTACGAATGTTTATTTACTCGTGTGATTACTACTCGCAATGAGGGTATAACGTAAAGATTCCAACTAAACTGCATTTAAAACGATAATAATTATTATTATAACACAGTTGAAACGGATTTCAGAGTTCTTTTAAAGTCGACACTGTGGAACGTCAGTTTGTTTGGACTGCACATTAGCCGAAAATGTACGACACGTCTTGTTCGCAGTGTTGCGTGTATGTAATGTAAAACTAAATTTAGCCAGTTTAAAACTTTATCTTATCCAGATAAATATAAAAATGGACATCTCACCTTCATCTAGGTTGGTGATTTTAAACGAAGGTGCTGCTAAAAGGGATATTTTGTCACTTATATTTTTGTAGTTTGTAACTTATTGTAATGAAATGAGAAACTTCATAAAATAATATGAAGTACTGGATGATTTGAAAACAAAAAAAAAAATAGTATAACCTCCAAAAAACGTCATTGGTTTTTTTTTAAAAATAAATTCATGAGGATTTGTGAGAATACTAAAATTAAAAAAAATAAGCAGTTTTAAAAAAGCCGGACATACTTTGCACGATGGGTGTACTTCGCACGACGGTTGGTATTCTCTTGACGGGCGTATTAAATTTTTAAGAAACGATAAATCATTTCTTCAGTAAAACGATTCTGAACGAAGGAAGTTAATAAGAAAAAGCAGTCCGTGTTGTTCGAACACGGACGTTGTTGCACGTTCATAAGCACTGAATAGTATGTCACTATTAATAAATATGAAACACGAACCATTTGTAAAATTATCGGCATACTATATATGATAGTAATATAAAGTTTACATAATTATATTTATGTTGGGAATCCCACGATACGGTTAAGGTGCGCACGGATTGAGGCGGCGCGCGACCGTCACGGCGCCGCCGACTAAATGTTTATTGTGTTTATTGATAGATGCCGCCTTTGTCGTAATTTCTCAAATTTTTTTTCCAATCAAACCCTTGTAAAATGTTTAATTATTCGTCCGTAAGAAACTTTATTGCACCAAAGTATTCGCAATGAAATTTTCTATCTAGCCATCAAATTTTCAAAGAAATCGGTTAAGCCAATTTTCTTATATGTACGTTAAAGTGCGTAATTTTAAGTAAAACTAACGAATTCAGTCGAAATTCTAACTTCAAATGGGTATAAAAAAAAAAGTTGACTAACGATTTTTGAGAT
>JAIPRM010013951.1:0-11056 GCA_025469315.1 Stegophylla sp. TES_Ste_2020
TAATGTGTGCATTTCGCATCTTTGTGTGTTCTTCAAAACTTAGGTGGGTTAATATTGGCGGGTGGGTTGAATTAAAAAAAAAAAAAAAAAAAAAAAAAAACTATAAATAATTTCATCAATAAAACGATTCTGAGCGGAGCTTTAACTAATAAACAATAATAAATATGAGTTATGAAGAATTGAACTTAAATGTTAAATTAAAAATTATTTTATTACATAAAGAATTTACGAAAAACGAAAATCAATTTATTCATTAATCACACTTAATGAATACTCCATAAATAATTTTAAATTACAATAAAATATAAACGTCTTAATAAAAAATGAATTAAAGCTGGTAACTGTTTGGTTGTCAATAATAGTCTATTAATTGTTAATTAGTATTTGATAATAAATAATAACTTAATAATTAATAATTAATTGTCTTTGTTTAAAATAGCGAAATAAAGAAATGACAGCGAATCAACCAACGGCTTCTGACCACAGGCTGAAAAAAAAAATCAACAAAATCAACTTAATTAAAAATAGAATTAAATAAAAACGACGTGAATTCAAGTCAAAACCTAATAGGGAATATTGAAAATTATTCTACATACAAAAATACCAATTGAAATCCAATTCAGGTTAGTTCCTGCGTTCGAGGTATTGTGCATTTTTTTTTTTTTCTTTCTATTGATTTGTCGCACGTATTGAACGTGCAGGACTATATGCCATTGTCTGATATATTGTGGTGAGATAGTCAATGATGATATTGTGTCCTGTGACTAGGTCACAAAAAAAAAAAAAAAAACTCCACTCTGGTTCGATAATATGATTCGCATTGTTTATCGTCTTTTTGTCAGTGCAGCCTTTCGCATCACCAAAAAAAAACGACGTGGACTTAATTTCACAAGATTATTGAACCTTTTGCGATTTAAACGCGGGGGGGGGGGAGGGAGGCTTCGTGGAATCGTTACAATAATAAATTAAATATAAACAATATTATGCCATCATTACAAATGTCAGACACTGTCAGTACAAAAGAAGGGAGTTTGTAAAATGTATTTTTACAACTTCCGAGTTCTTTTTATACGTGATTAAAAACGAAAAAAGAAAAAAAAAATATCGGACGTCGTTAGTATTCCATTATGAAAATTCGGACGACCGTTTTGACAATATTGGCAATCGCCTTGTCACAGATGTTCGGCGTCAATAAATTATTTCATAATTATTATTCCCATTAAAAACACAAATGTTTTCGTCACATCGCTTTCCGGGATCACTGCGACGGACGGCGCGACTAATGTCTCCGAGGCTTTTTTCGATTCGCTAAATGTGCCCCAGGTGAAGATATAAGGATGAAAAATAGAATCGTGATTTTTTTTTTTTTTTTTTTTTTTGTTAATAACTTCACACCTAACCCTAAAAGAAGCGTTCCTCTGAGCGACGGATTTTTTTACGCTCGTAAAAAATATGAGCGACGACTAATCTTATACGTCCATTAATAAAATTAACATGCCGCCGCGTCGTCGTTTCTTTATTATTATTATTATTATTATTATTATTATATCAGAAAACGTTTTAATTTTCGTTCAGCACGGACGGGGTAATAATAATTGTCCGCGATTAGTAAAACGTTTGAAGAAATTAATATTAACTTTTCTGGTAGTAATTTTCTAAACGACGTTTTTCGTATTCGGTTATCGATTATTACTCATTTTGGCAGTTAAATTAACACGTATATCGAGTGTGATCGTTTATTACGGACCGAATTCATATGCCTTTTCATTGAAAACTATCGAACAACAATATGAAACAAACAATAAATAAGTGAAAAAAAATATACCACAGTCCGTTAATAACGAACTGTTAATTAATGGCCTTCAGAATTATTACCCATAATTAAATCATTGAATTTACATGGAAATGTGAAAAAATGAAAAATTTTAGTTTTACTTTTGAAATATTTGTTGTTTCATGAAATCAACTACGTGCGAAATTATAATTCATTGTTTTAGAACAGGATTTCGTTAAGCCTTTTAGTTATTCTCCCTGGTTACGTGTCACGTTTTGAAATTTTCAACACACAGTAAAATTAAATAAGTTGAATATTAATATAGGTGACGCTTTTAGATTTTACAAAACATATTTTTCATTATTCTTAATATATTTTTATTAAATTTATTATTATTTTATAATATTATAATACAATATTATAATCGTTATCACTTTAATACTTCACTATTCGTTGGATTCTTAAATTTCTACGTACATTAATACTGACAACTAACAAATTAAAATTATTTTCAATTTATAGAGTCGAATCGCGTTGAAAGGAAATCGCAATCGACTCAAAATGATTGATAATAATAAGTCGATCTCAGTTGACTTGTTTGTCATACCCAAAAAGGTTTCGTGATAACTATAATTATTATTAGTAGTTAATACATATTTGAATATTTTATTTTTATTGTTTCTAGTTCATATAGTGGAATATAAAACTGGCTGAGTGAAAATGGTTTTTCTTTTTGTTTTAATAATAAACATTATAATTTTTATGTGAAATTGTCTTGAATAAATTGAACATTCGCTCAGAATTATTTCACCTATTGAAGAAATGATTTATCGTTTCTTTAAAACATGACACCCTCTAACACACACCCCCGGAGCCTTAAGGTGCAATATGTTCGTTTTTTTATGCAAATAGATTAAATTATTTTTCTTAAAGTAAAATATGAAAATGCTTTTTTTGAGCACTTAAAATGATTTTTTTAATGATTTATTTTACGAAAAAATCAGATCCCTAATTATTACTAATCCAATTTTCACTTTTTACCATTTCATTAAAACGTCGTCGTTTGATAAATAAGTATGTATTGACAAAAATAAATGTAATGAAATTGAAAATACTATAATCCAGGATTTCAAAGAATATAAAAAGTATCAAATGGGATGCGTTTGCTTTAAATTAAAAATAATGAGGAGCGCGATTTCGTGGTTTCTCTCACTTGAAGTACTGACGAGGGGACTTAATGTTTTGTTTCAAATTGACAATTCTGTGATGAACGCTGAGTTTCTATGTATATTATAATTTTTTAATATATAAATACGATAACGTACCTACAAAAGCTATCGAAAATTCTTTGGAAAATATATCCGTCACCAAATAATTAAATCGGTCCGTTTTCGACTCACTAGTTATATTTTTTAAAAAAAAATTAAAAAAAAAAAAAAAAAAAACGCTATATAAGAAGTTCGAACGTGTTTTCGGTAAGTTTTTGTTTGTTTTTCGAAAGAAAAAAGTAATTGTTTGGAAATATCAAAAATTACCTCTATATAAGTACCATCTGTGTCGTCGAATTTTCAATCTATAAGACACTACATAAAACTTTTGTGGCTTGGCTCTTCGAGAGTAGTAAAGACGTTTGCGAAGAAAAATAAGTGTAAAAACCCACTCATTGTAAAATCAATAATTCCCGGAGTCTCGCGAGGAATCTCTAAAAACTCAAAAATAATACACACGCGAAAACTTTAAAACATTATTTTTGTTTTATTCGTTTCGCGTACGACACTCGAGTTCGATTTAACATTGAGTCGCGATAAAAACCGTAAAAGACGAACGGTTTGAAATTTTCTCGAATTATTTGGCTTTACGTAAGTACTGATAAAATACTTTGACTGAATCACTATCGTGAACAATTTACTGCGTTGTTCTTACGAAACAATCGTTATCGATGATGAAATCAGTCGATTAGACATTTCATATAGAGCCGTTTTTTTTTTTTTTTTTTTCCGATGATTTAAACGAAAAAACAATTATAAGAGTACTAAATTTTTAAACTGATATTATGCGAATAACCTTTATTGTGTCTGTGGGGAAAGTCAAGTTTATATATTTTACAAAGTACAATACACATTTTACGGCATTAAAAGTGGACTGTTGATAATTTAATTGTTATGTTTTCGTTTGTACATTTGTTTGTATTTTTATGATATATTTTTACAATCTACACTTAATGCACTGTGAGTACTTAAAACGAAATAAGTCTGACTTTCTTTTTTTTTTTTTTATATGCATATTATATGGCTGTGATATCTTAAACGGTTACCGACTGGTGGTTTTTGAAATAGAAAACAACACGATATATTTGGAGAACTCAGCGTGATGGTGATGAAATGTTTAGCTATGGTAAAAATAATAAATTCTGGGCGTTTTGGCGACTATCGAAAAAAAAAAAATTAATCGATTTCCATTTTTGGGTATCACCGCCACAGCTGCATCGGAGGCGGCGGTATGGCGAAGACAGGTGACTATGTGTGGCTCGATAAGCACAGGGGTTGTACACGAGTTTGGCAGCTTAACAGATACTTGTTTGTACAGTTGTAGAAATTGGACGTGATAGCGAACCCCCCCCCCAAACTGAGCACGCACCTGTACTGATTGTGAACAGTAGTATGCTTGTTTCTGACGGACGGGTGTGTGTGCGTGGGACGCGGAAGATTAAGTCTACAGTCAAATGATAATATGACTGTATTGTTTCTAAGTGATTGGGTGGAGGGGAGGGGAGGGGAGGGGAGGGGAACGAGCCACGAGTAGACAGTTCGGATTTGACTTTCGGACTTAGTTAAGGATTATGTTAACGTAGTCGTACGAAAACTAATTTTACAAATTATATATTATTCACCAAATGTATACTCGGATAAATAAATTAAAATAATAATAAAATATAAACATAATAATAATGCGGTTGTTTTTTTTTATCGTAAATCAATATTAATTTGTTACAATATATTATCAGTACTAATGTTTATCGCCACTGGTCAGTTATGGTTGAAAAAAATGTAAAAAAAAATTAGTTCACCGGGTAAGGACTTGAAATCGCCAGCATCAGGCAGGTTCGACTAGACCATTAGACTAAAATGAGAACAGCGATGAAAATAATTGAAATAGTAGGTTTAATATCTGAAAATATAGAATTTTCAAAAAATTAAACAATTAGAAAGCTATTAATGAAAAATACATATAAGGTGATGAATAAAACATTACCAACCTTATTGGGTGATCGTGAATTAGAAAATATATACCATAATATTTGTTCATACTTTCACGGATTTTCTTCAATCAAACCCTTGTAAAGTGTTTAATTTAGATTTAATTCAATTCGTTTTAATTTATTTATTCGTCCGGAAAAGAATTTTTTTCCACCAAAATATTCACAATGAAATTATCCACCTAGACACCTAGTTTCATCACAAAGATTCATTGATCCAATTTCCTCTTATGTACATTAAATTCCTAATATTAAGAATTGAATATGCAATGAAACAAAAACTAGAAATTCGAAATGTTTTTAAAATGCTATACTTAACTCAAAATCGATCGGATTTTTTTGAAATTTTTATGAAATATCTTCGTGACTATTTTTACTAGTTTGTTACACAGTTCCAAATTTCTAGCTTCGTTATTTTTGGACTTATGCTAAAGAACATATTTCAATTTTTTGACAGATTTCTCTGGTTTTTGGAAAAATTTTGAAAAATTCGTAAAGGGTTCTGTTTAAAGTATCGTCTGCGTGTGATTTTGTATCTATAGAGTTATTGGATAAGTTATTATTATTATAGTATTTGGATAAGTATTTTTATACAAAAAACTGTTCGTAGAAAGAGAAGAAAAAAAAATTAATATCATTGTAAAATCATAAGCTCCTTCGCTCCACTGTGAATCTAAAAAATTCAGTCAAATGAAAACATTATTTGTTCATTATTATATGGACTTCTCGAGTTTATTAATTTTAGCATCCTCTTACGCCTTCTGGCTTCTTAATTATTAATTGGATGGTTTTAAATAATTTGCAATATTAACGTCATAAAATATGTGTGCAATTTGATTTCAACCAAATCGTATGATTTTCAAATAATTATTAAGCAGATACTATTTTTTGTAGGTTAAATTAACTTTTGGGACTACTGTAAGGAACTGACGGGCTGAAGGACGAAAACCCATTCGCCTTAACGTGGGAACGAAGAGAAATAGTAAAGAAAGATTTTGTCGTTTCGTTTATTTTTATACAATGTCCTTGAATAGTAATAGTAATATATAGTTCAGGTGATTTTTCCACGAAAGACAATCGTTTCGCAGGATCACTGCTGTTTGACGCGCGAATTATTATATCGTATGCGACACATGCTGCAGTGACGCGTAAAAAAACGTTTTTTGGGAGCTTCTGGGTAGAATAAAGAAATAACGTAAGTATACTGCGACGAAGAAAATCCGGATGGATCTTGGTCGTCTCGGCTTTTGTTCCATCGTTATCGCGGCCCAGGCAGTGTATGCGGTCGCGTCTGCAGGTCATAGGTTATCGTGAGAGGCGAGAAGAATAAACCACACACGAGAGCTACGAATAGTCGTATCCTAGGAATGGGGGATGGGGCACTTTACCAGAAATCATAAATCGAAGAAATCTTTGGGAAATATTTTCGGGGATTTTTCTTCCGAAGTAGGCCGAATTCGAGTCGGAATTATAGGCTAGGGTGACCATATTTAAGAAAATAAAATACAGGACAAAAACATTTTTCATAATATTTTTAAATAAATACGTATTTATTATATGTATATATAATTTTTTTTTTAAGTTTTTGAATCGTGAAAAAGTATAATTTTTAAACTACCTATTAAAGATTAAATTTAATCACATAAAAATATTATTTTGAAAAACATAAAATAACATAAATTAAACTAAATTGATACTTTTTAAAATCTTCTTCAAATCCTTTATTCATGTACATTGTGTACTTTACTTTCTAAAAAAAACTTGTTCATTCATTTTACGATTATAATTGATCTAATGCTATCCACAGGATTTCTAGATTCTTGTATTATTTTATTCAATAATTTCATTTCAAAAATTTTGAATCAACAGTAAGTCAAAAAACGGAATTAATAATATGGGACGAACTTTAAATTACGGGACAAAAAGCATCCTGAGAGAAGTTTGTCAGGACAACAGGACACAGAGCCGAAATAAAGGACAATTCTGTATAAAACAGGACGTATGGTCACCCCATTATAGGCACAAATAGGATGAAAAATTTGGGGGGAGGGCTAATATTTTTTTATTCGTTTTCATAAGTATAGTCGTATAAAATATTTTTTGAAGTATATATTAATATTATGTATGATGTACCGATTTTACGTGCTCTTATTTATCGTACATCTATATAATGAAAACGTATTTAAGGATCAAGGATTATTTCAAAAAAAAAAACATTGAAATACAATTTGTATTTCAACATAGGTTAATAAAACATAGGAAAACATTGTTTTTATTAGTAATTTTACAATTAATAATTTATTCATATAGTATTTTATACAATATCATAAAGTAATATTAATTTTTACACCATAAATATTGTTTTTGCATGCCTATTCAAATATCATACATTTTGGGGGGAGGAGGCTAAAAATAATTTTGGGAATGCTTAGCCCCCCAAGCCCCCCCATATATTTGCACTAATGGTTAGAATCCATTTCAGATACTTATTTTATTTTTAATACCATTTTGACGGACGATTTATTTTTTATTAATTAATCATTGAAAAATTTACTTTTTAGATTCTGAACGAAATGAAGAAGCTAGTGTTTTTTCACAATGATTTCTTTAACTACCAAAATGAACCGATTTTCCAACCACGTTCGAATTGCTATTATTTCTATGCATTATTATTTTCATAAATACATACATAATATTATATAATCAAAATATATGATGATATTTTATACTAGCCGGTTAATGTGACAAATGTTAATATCGATCGCCACTTAAAATTTTAAAATCTTGAATGACGTCAACATATTATGTTAGATAATGTGACATCGTTAGTCGACGTGTTCTGGATAACGTCATAAAACTAGTAAAATACGTGTTTATTACCAATTCACCGATATTAATGTTAATATTATTTTGTTCGATGAACATGACGAATTTTCTTCCCCTTTTCCGGTAATATATATTTTTAAACGAACAATAAACTTTTGTTATTATCGAGTTTACTGTCATTTTCAGACGACAGCCTCTTACGGTCATAAAAATTATCACACGGACATATTGCACGTGTTACCTTTTAGTTGAGTATAATTACAAATTTTACAACTCGTAATTTATAATATTTAATGTCGAATAAAAATAATTTTCATACGCGCTAAAAATGAGTGAGTCTAAATGTGATTATTACAAAAAAAATAATTTTCGGGCAAAAAAATAATTGTTGGCGAATACAGGTGAGTCTTGTTTGGCTGAAAGAAATTGCGCGTGTAGTTTATTACTCGTAGAACAAGAACCTGTTCTCGAGAGTCGAAGCAGACGACCACAGGTACGATTCGAACTAGTAATTTATAAAACGATAAATAAATAAATACCTGCGATTTGTTCTAACTTTTACCCGCGAGGTGAATTATTTCACCTTCGCAGCGAATCGCCTTTAAATAAATAAGATTTCTCGAAGACGGATGCTGTACAGTCCGTATTTTCTACGTGTCCGGCAAAAACTCGACTACTGATTTTAGTGCAGTGTTTCCCAAACTTTTTTTTGCGCAACGCCCTTTTTCATTGTTTCATAATCTCTTGAATTAAATTATTAAATTTTTTTTTTTTTTAATTAGGTATCTTTTTTTTTTTTTTTTTTTGGCCATATATTTTTAAAGCCAAATAAAGCTATCAGCATCTCAATACGATAATTATTCCGGTTAGATAAAAAGTAATAAATCATATAAAATATGTATTCATTATTAAAAGTATGAAATCTATGTTTTATAAGTAAGTAATGACTAATTAAATATCACCCACATAATAATTAATAATTGAAAAAATAATTAATTGAAACTGACACTGCCGACTTTTATAATGCCGCCCCTCAATCGAGCTTGTAACCTCAATGTGCCCCTCCCCCACTTGGATGGTTCTAACGCCCCCGAGGGGGCGATATATCGCCCACTTTGGGAAACACTGTTTTAGTGCATTACTACTACACTAGTGTTTTTAAAAGTCGCGCATGACATAAACTCAGGAAAACATAATATTATGTAATCGTTACCAATGGTAATAATAATCGTGATATTGTGTGAAAAAAAAAACCCTTAAAATTCCGTGTTTTTCATCAATACATACACACGTCATGTGGGGTATTAAAATATTATCCTCCCTAACGTACTACGCGCTAATCATAATACGTATTATAATTTTTGTTTCGGACCTTTTTCCCGGCGTAGGGTCGTCAAGTGTATATTAATTTAGTACACAATAATTAGCACGATAATAATTTACTTTTTCATTCGAAGCGATTTTTATTAATATTTTTTAAATTTTTTTTCCCGATAAGCTTCGAACGCAGTGAATAAAACGTCTGATTCTACGTAGGTCTACAATCACACCACGCGAACACCGCGTCATTTGCATTTATTATTACGCGTTTTTTTCAAATACCTGGGGTAGTAGATAGGAAAGCTGAGATAATCCGTCGACAAACAACGAAATATTCACTCGCCCCCCCACCCCCCCTCGCACCCTCTCACAAACTCTAATTACGTTCGAAACGAATTACGTTTTAAATCAAAAACATTAGTTCGTCGAATATAATATTATAATAATAATAATAATATTATTATTATTATTATTATTATGTACTTATACACAATGAATAAATAATTAGTTTTTGATTTTGAGCGTTTTTCTACTCGCACACACAATAAAAACATTTGGAGAAGTCGATTATTAGTTATTATGCAAAACAATTTTAAAATAATTTCAAAAGCAAAATTGTTATTTTTTGCTAACATTTTTTTTAAATTAAAATCTTTTAAAACATCATCCGTTTAAACTCATATTTTATTATTATTATTATTATTATTATTTCGTTAAATCATTAATATTTCGGGGAAATGAAAATACACATAAATTTCCAACACAATATTTAAGTCATATTTTCGTTTATCTTTTACACAACAATGGAAACTCCAAACTAATGAAATTATCTATGAAAACGTGTCCTTGAAATGTTCCTGAAAATATCATTTCAACCCATAAATTTAGAAGGGGGTATACCCACCCGTGCCTCGATCCTTAGTGGTTTTTTTTTTTTTTTTTTTTGATAACGCATCGAGAGAAACGTTATCTTAAAAGCGCTGGTTTTCTACGGTCACGCGTCCGTTAACGCGTGGACACATTAGCGTGAGGCGTGATCAGGGCCGTTTTGCTACAATAGGTACTCGTGATTAGGAGGGTGTTAACATTTTGAGAAATTAATTTTCTTGAAATATTTCACGAAACTTTCATGAAATATTTTCGTTTGCGCGCAAAATAAAATAAATTCAAAATCGTATATGTTTGTGTTGATTTTTAAAATTATATTTTATCGAATAATACATACGAGTATGATGGGAAATCGGAAATCGATTTAATTTCTTATTGACTTTAATTGATTTCATGAACGTACAATATTACGAAAACTAAACCTAAATAATTTGATGTACGTGTTCAAAAAAAGTTACGTAGAAAATCATTTTATAATTCCAAATCGAAATTTCTCGAACGCTGTGCATCGCGTTGAAATAATAATTCGATAAACTCGAATCGAACACGTGCGATATTATAAAACAAGTATATGATATTTTGTGACCGTATAGATTATCGTAGTTGCTCCCTCGTCTAAAGTTTTAATAGGAAAAGGTCGGGGATGCTGCGCAGAAGTTCGGCTCGTAAACACACACTCACTGCACCTGCCTAGACGTTATCTCGTGTTATACGTATACGTCGAATAAACATTAAGCTGGGATCGCGTGCGTTTCGCGTTTATCGTTTTCACCCCCCCCCAACGCCGCGATATATCGTGTACGTAAATTAAAAATAGCCGGATATACTTCGCACGATGGGTGTTCTTCGCACGACGGGTGGGATTCTCTTGACGGATGTAATGAATTTTAAAGAAACGATAAATCATTTCTTCAATAAAACGATTCTGAACAAGGGAAGTTAATAATATAAAAAATAAATGAGAAAAAAAAAATGTTAGAAAAATGTCCAAC
>JAIPRM010013953.1:0-11055 GCA_025469315.1 Stegophylla sp. TES_Ste_2020
TATAAATGCATATTTGTAATTCAAGAGAATATTTTAATAAAAAAGCATATTTTTTGCATATTTTATTATGATTTTTAAAGAATATTGGAAGAATATTTTCAACTTTTTAAGAGAATATTAGCATCTTTTTTTGACTATTTTAAAAGAATATAATTCCGGCCCCTAGTTATTATGATGCTTATATAATGACTATATGATTGTTATAACATTTATTTTTGGTTATTTTAGAAAAATACTTTATATATAATGGCATTTATCATACGTATTACATTTATTGAAGCTAATGTAACTACAAAAGTGTTACAAATTAAAAAAACAGATCATTTTATTAATACATAAATTTTATGTTTTTTTTAAAAAAACTAAACAAATAGGTAATAATAGTAAACTAAATTATACTATATATTGTATGTATTTTGCTCATAATTTTATAATAAAAATTGAATACATTTGTAATATATACTAATATGTAATGTCCATATAAATTTATTACCCAAATTTTCAATTTTGTTTTTATTATTTTGCTGACTGTTGGTTTTTATTACCAATATTGAGCGGTCCCTTGAATATCATTATAAATGGTTTCTACTATATATGTATTTATATATAACCTAACCTATATTATTGGAATTATATATATATATATATATATATATTATTTATTTATTTATTTATCATTAATATGTCATGGACTGAATATTTACATACATAAGTACCTATATGAAAACGAATATTAGTAGGTATATCTGAGATTTATAAATATAAAAAATACTGGACTAATTTTTATTCGCCGTTCTGACAAAATGGCCTACATATTAGAGAGTATTAAAAGCCTTTGAAATTCTTTGATATCCCCATTGTAGTGATCCCCCCCCCCAAAAAAAAAAAAAAAAATCGGATTTTAGGTAAGTATTTTTAGTAAGAAATTTTTGGTTACCTTGTTAACACGGATGAAATAAAAACAGACAACAGTTTTAATTATTGTTAAAAACTACTTGAACCAACAATGTTTTGCTATTGATAGATTTTGTTGATAATATAATACAGAATAAAATCTAGTAATAACAATGCATAGTCAGATTAGGTAGATATAGCTTGATATATATTACCAGCAGTGTTTCCTTTAATATTTTTATATGTTTCTTTAAATTGTTCACTTAAGTCTTCACTGAGTTTTATATCTTGAAACATCCTAGCTAATGTATTGATATAATCTGCGGGCATACCAATGTCTCGTAACCTATAAAAATATATATTTCACACATTTTATATACCATATAAATAATAGAACTATTAAACCATACCATACGACCATATTTTCTTCTTTATCAGAATCAGCAGAAATATTTAATAATAATCTTCGTGTCAAATGTGCTTTATGAAACTCCATAAAAACATCCTTATTTTTTACATATTTTAATACATTTAACTAAATATAGAAAAAATTGTATTAATAAATTAAAATACATTTAGTATAGTGCAAAGATGGCCAAACTTTTTTTGCCAGAGATCTACAAAGAACAAAATTTTCTTTTGAAGATCGACTTCTTTTATTATTTTGTTTTTTTAACAATTATCAAGTATATTGGGTATAACGATGATATCAAATTTTCTCAGCGGTGGATATAAGATAAAATTAACTAAAAATAAATTTTAACAAGATCCACTTTGAAATAATTTGCGACCGACTGGTCGCTCGTGGTTGACTGTTTGGCCATCCCTAGTATAGTGTATTGTATTTAGTATAATTAATTTTATACTTACCACATCTTTCAATTTACATTCAATCTGATCTGTAGTTAGTCTTTTGCTCAGAGGAGTTTTCCTTAGTAACATATCAGAATAGTTTGCTATTAATTCCGGACTTTTTGATTCATAGTGTAACTTTGTAGTAGAATTCTAGAAATATTCATTATGATTCATGGATAAGAAACAATTTTAAGTACTATTTATTATCTTAATAATTTATTAATTACTATACTCAAAAACGAATAATATTATTTAATGATTTGAAAATGAATTTTACTTTATATTTACCTTATATTTTTAACAATTATTTGATGTTTTTGTTATTACCTATCTAAGTTAGATATGTATCTAAGATAGATTGATAAAATTGTTTTTTTTTTTTGTGAAGATTTATCCTTTTAGTATTCCTTTTAGTATTTTCAAATTTATTTTTTATGAAAATGATTTAATATAAAATAATTTACTCGACTTATAGGAAGTTCCAATCCAAATATTGTGGTATCATTTACTACTTTTTCGTAGGCCTTGTCTCGTGCAGTTAAAAACCTCGGATCATCATTAAATGCTTTATTTATTAAATTGCTTGATTTGTTAAATAATATTATTAGTTGTTCTACATATTTTTCAGAATCCTGTAATCAAAAGAATCATATTAGTGTTTTTACAACAATGTTTTTTTTTTCTGTGAATAGTTTTTTGTATGGAAATACTTTTCCGAAAGTCTTGACTAGCACCTTTTTGAAACCGGGTTTGCTTTTGTATTGTATTTAGACAGATCATTTTTCAAAATTCTCAATTATTTTCTTAAAATTTGAGAAAAATTACCAAACATTTGCAAAAAAAGACTCAGAATCCATCTTTTTTTGATTCAAACTTTATGAAAATTTAAGTATTAGATAATATAAGAAATATTATGGCGCAAAAAAATTTTGAAATTGTGAAAAAAAATTTTTTGGATATTTTCCTAACTCTTTTTCTCAATAAATATTTTTTCTTTTCTTCATTCATTAGGCAGAAAAAGTAAATTAAAGTTAAAGTTAAACAAAGATAAGTAAAGTAAAATAAAGTGAAGTAAAGTAAAATATAGACAAGAAAGTTGGGTATTTTCGCATCAGGATATTCATCGCTTTTTGAGTCAGATACACTTGGTGAGTATGTTCAAAATGATGACTATTATTGTTCTTTATATTATTTACTTCCTTTGTTCAGAATCGTACTATTGAAGAATTAATTTATTGTTTCTTTAAAATTCTACACACCCACCGAGAGTATCTGACCCGAATAGAAAAGAATACTGGTGGTGCGAAGTAGGTCCATCCAGCTTTTTTGTGTTTGCTTTACTTTATTGTGCTTTACTATACTTTACTTATTTTTTATATTTTTGCTAAACAACAAATATGTAAGACATTTTAAGCAATGTAAAAAAGGCCTGACAGACTTTGCACCATGAATATACTTAGCTTTTCGAGTGGGATATCCTTGGTGGGTTTATTAAATTTTAAAGAAATTTGTAATTTTATGCTGTTAACAAGCCAGCGTTCATTACACAATATGCCCATACTACACCATAGATCTTAAAGAACTTATTACTGTGCAAGATGTCCATAGAAACTCGAGTTTCACCATCTGAGCCAGCACTGTGCCTTCCAAACATTCAATTTTGTTCTCTGAAGAGATTTAATTAGTTTTCTTCCCTAGCGGATTATCAAACCGATATGCTTCACGTAGCACAGCGACAGCGCAGAAACTATCTGATTACTCATATATTATATTATATATATGTTGTCCGGTATTGTCGCCAAAAAACTTATGCTTCCTGTCTAATAGTAGTAAACAACAAAGACATCGGAAACATTGTTTGCGACAATATTTTTCCTTATTGTAGACAGGGTTTAACTGTGAATGTCTGCTGTTGGCAAATGCTGACGGTCAACGGTGAATGTCATCATACACCAAAATCATTGGTAAATGTTGACATATTGATTAAACTCTTTCAGTTTGTGAACATTCACTGTTGAATGTCGACATTTAGGTACGTAGCAATGTTAGTGAATGTTGATAATGAAGGTTTTTTTGTAATTTTGAAATAACGAGAAAATCATAAAACAATATAAGTAATATTAATATAAGTCTATGATAGAAGGCATACAACATATTATACAATATTATATTAATAGTTATAGACGGTATAGTACGAACTACGCATAAGTGAAAAATAATTTTGATCAAACATTTAATTAATTTATTTACTTAACAACTCATATAATATCTTAATAAAGGTTTCATCGTACTTTATGATATTGTTCTTAATCTCAGATACACTTGGAATATGATTTATTTGTATAAGTTTCTTGGAAATATAAAATATAAAAATTTTGCAAATGTTAAAACAAATGTTTCTTCTTGTGAAAGACGAGAAAAACTATTCATACTTGAGTTCCAGACATTAATCGAAGTAAAATGGAAACTAAAATATTTTAGTTGTATTTTTTTTACCAAAAAGGGTGTTATAAATCAAATATACACATAAAATCAGTTTTTAGTAGAAAAAAAAAAAATGTGTTAATTAGTTGGTGTACTAAAAATTAAGATATCAGTAAATTTGATTACTGCTAGCTTCAACATAAAAATAAACTGTTATTGGCGGGCATACGCGATGCAATAATTACAAAGTTGTATTATAAAATGTACCACAAAATAATATAGTTAATAACACAAAATTCCATTACAGTTCTTCAGAGACGATTTCTTTTGGTGTACTTATATGTATATAGTTTATTTATAATAATATTTTTCCAATTTTTTTTTTTCAATAATAATTATTGTAAATTAAAACAATCATATTTTAAATTATTAACACAAAATACAATATATATATATATATATATATATATATATATATATATATTTGATGATAAAATATCATTGACTAATTAAATGGTTGTAGGGTGTTTTTTAAATTATCTATAGATTGTACTAAATATTGTGCGAATTTGTACCTATGTCAACATTGACCAAAACCATGTTGTGTATGTCAACATTGATCAAAATCATCATGTAAATGTCAATATTCACTAGTAAATGTCCACATTTTTTTAGTATGTTGACATCAACTAATCTAGGATTTGCATTTCAATATGCACCAGGCGATGGTCAGAATTCACCAATTACAGACATTCACAGTAACATATATATAAATATTTAAACAATTATACAACCTTTATTGTTAATTATAAGGAGTAGACAGACAGTTTCTGAACATGTTTTATCACTATATATAAATATTATGAAATATCGAATGTGCAAATTACGGGTAAAGAAGCATAATATTTGATAAAAAAAGTGGGGTAAGCCTTTATTTTTTCAAATTCAAAATAACTGATTCTCAGTCAATTTTTATATTATAAAACATTTTCAGAGGCATAAATGAATTTAAAAAATATGGTTTATCTGAAAATTGTGTCAAAAATATAGGTATTATTCAAAATATAACAAAATGTCCTGTGCATACACACAATGTAAGAATTAAAATTATGAAATTTCCACTCAAATTAATTTTGATTGTTCCTTAACTAAACTAAAAAAACATAATGTAAATTCAAAGTTGTTCATCAAGGTATTATATGGTACACTCGAGACAGGAAACATAGAATAATAGAATACATTTCAGATTCTTAATAAAGTACAGAATGTAATTGTTTTAAATTGTTTTTTTTTCAGCCATGTAATAAAAATATGTACTTTACTTGAGTTATAATGTGTTTTGATGCCTTCATATCCTCTAAACCTGTACATACAATATAGTCTTCCAAGTCTTCTAACATTTTTATGCTTCCATCAGGTATAAGATCTAATAGTTTAAACATAATGGTTAAACCTGAAATAATATTATATGAAAATATTAGAAAATGAATGCAATTAATACTTTATTTATATACTTTCTATGTTGTTGCTTTTGATCATATCTATATACTCTGTTATAATAAAAGGTTGAAAGTTTGAAACCAAAGCCGAAACACAACAATTTGTCAACTATATAAAAATATTATTAGACCAAATTCACAAGCTTAAACAAAATCAAATTTTAACAGACCAATTGAACAGAATTTCGACTTGTATCTAAATATTTTTGTGCACGCAGTTTTTCTTCTTGAAGTTTATTATCTGCATATCGCAAATAATTTTCAACACCATGAAGTTCTAAATACTCTGGAGCTTTTGATTTGTAAAATGCTTCAGTTGATTCAATATATGCTCGTTCAAAATATTTTTTATACATACAAAATTTAACATCAGGATTTGAAGAAAAAAGATCTAAAACAGTAAATTTATCTTATATTCTGCAGTGAAAAAAAATTTTTAGAAAAAATTATAACTAATAAAAACTCACTATATGATTTTCTTACTCCTATAACTAATTGAGAATCAATTACTTCTCCATTTCGTTCTAAGTTAACAAGTTTTATTACTGAATCTTGAAGTCTTTGTCTTAATTTATCAAAAATATACGTATTCCAACAGTTTTGCATCAACTTTAAACAAATTTAAAATAAAATAAAATACCTCATACAACTTTTTTCTAAAAATGTTTAAAAATATAGACAAAAGTGTCACTCCATCAGTGAGCAGTTTGTCAAATTAATTTTTCTCAATGTTAAAATTAAATATAAATAAAAAACAAAAAAACAAAAATAAACAGATATATAGTAGATAAAAGTTTCATAACTAATTAAAAAAAAAAAGATAAATATAAAATGAAATAAATAGAGTTTTTATAATAAAGTGTACAATTTTACCTGCCCGATAATAGATTTTTTACCAAAAGACAATGTTTTTCTTGCAACATATTGTCTTTCAGCTAGATCAATATCTATAAATCTAAAAGGAATTGGAATACAGTCACACAGATCAATAAACTTATTCCACTCTGTAACGTAAGCTTTGAGTAGATCTTGGTCTCCTTGATGGGCCGTGATTCTCTTAACAAAATAAATATATATTATTAATGAAAATAACAATTTCAAAAACAAGAACTACAGTTTAAAAAATAAAACAGGTTTTTTTAAAAATATCTTTTGTTAATAACAAAAGATATTTTTGTGCACACAGTACACAAAAATATAGTTATGCAATACTAATATAGTACTATATTAGTAATATAGTTATGCTTACAGTGCACTAACACGTGCACTGTAAGCATAACTTTCAATGCAATAGAGGTGATGAAAAACAACATTTTACTATTTAGCGATCAGGGTATTTATTTCAGTTCAATTGTGACAGTATCATTTTATCCTTTCTATATTGGGGCAGTAACATAGTCTGAGTGGCGAATCAAACTACGTACTTTATGATACGTATATGGACATCAAATACTAATAAATAGTAGGTATAAGTTTCTCTAGTGTTGTTCCATAGAATAGTGCTCTCTTGCACACTTGAACAATACACACAATATGAGTGACACAACAGAAAAAGTAATATATGTGACTTGTGTGGGAATACCATGATAGAAATAGCTCATTCCCTGCTCTACTCTCACAATATAGGTACTACATATTACCTATAGTAAAATTTTTATTGTGTAAAATTATTGAGACACGTGGAATAATTAGTGGTGTTTATTCAGGGTAGACAAGTTGTGCATTAACACCTAATCAATAAAGGGATCATAATTTTCATAAACCATGCAAAGTATTATAAAATTATATACCTATTTTAAATAATAATTGTGTATTCATTTTTACATTTTACAATAAATAAAAGTAAAATTGACATTTTAAGTCATTAAAATATTTTTAATATTTCACTGGACATAAAAGTAAATGACATGTAATAAGATACGGGCCGTGCAACACTAAGGTATAACATTGCAAGGTGTAAGTTTTTATTTGAGTGTTTATTCACTATCAGTATTCTATAAGACATTTTTAATAAAAAAATTTAATGCCGAATTTAAAAACTAGGAAACTCCACTGGAATTAATAACGGGTCAAAACATTGACAGGTATGAAATATTAACAGATTAAAACAAGGTAAATAAAATCTAAAAATTATTGTCTTTACTTTAATTAAAATAAAAAATTTTATTTAAAAATCAAATAAAAAATAGAAAAAATTACTCAATTTAAAAACCTAACATAAAATTATAAAATCAAATAAAGATATAAATATTAATAATTTGTCATAGGGTATGCAATTCCATCCAAGAATTTCATAACCATACTATTTTGAACTTTCTTTACTTAATAAAACATTTTGTATATATTCCTCTCTGGGTTCATATGTTTTGTTTTAATTGAAAAGTGGATATTCTTGAAAGATTTACCCTCATAATATTCATAACTACTAATATGATACTCAACATTTCAATTTATTGAAAATAAAACTTTCTTACCTATTTTTAAATGTTTTGAAAATAAGGAGTCAATGTTCACACACTACATCAATGTAATATCTGATGTTATACCTACCTATGCCAAACCTAATTATGTTTATAGATAGATAAAAGTTTTTTTATTTATTTAAATTTTATATTTTATAAAATGACATAACCAATATTGTGACAAAAATGTATCAACTGACCTGTCAAATTCTTTGAGGATGTCAATTGATAACATTTTGACCAGTCAACTGATTAGCAGCGGTCGTCTGTAGTTTTGACCTACTAGTGTTTTGATTATTATTCTTCCATACCATACATTTTAAATTTTACTTAGGTATATAATCATTAGGGCATTAGGATAAAACATTTTTTTTTTTTTTTTGAGGGGGGGGGAGTAAATGTTTATTTATTTATTCAGCTCCCCTTAAAGTACATTAACCTTAAGCAATTTTCAAAATAAAAATCAGGGGCTGCTTGTTGTATCTATATACCTTTATAATAAACCGAAAATAAAGTTAACAACTAAATATCTAATATACCTAATGTAACATTAAACAAAATTGGTACAATTCTAAAAAATAAATAAACTTACTTGGTAAATATTTTGTGTTAAGTCTGTTATTTCATTTATAATAGAGCTTTTTATTTTTGGTATTGCTGTTTCATCCGAAAGAACTAATTGATGACATGTAATAAATACATTGTGCCATTCTTTTTGTGAAATTCGTTCTTGTTGTATAAGTTTAAGAATAACTAGCCTCATTTCTGGCCATTTTTCTTCAAACACCTCACTCTTAAAATCCTAAAATAATGTTTATAATTAGTTAAAATAATTACCTAAATTATTTTAAAACTCTCAGTATAAATAAAACTTTATAGTAATCATCTAAGATGCATTCAGTCAAATCATATAAAATTTTGATCACAAATTAGTCCAAATGAGATAATTTAAATACTAATAATAGACAAATTATCTAACAATTAACCTAAAAACAATAATAAAGTGTAATTGATTATTATGCAAAAGATAAATGAGACCATTTTAAATAAGTGAAAGTAATTAACTATGAACTTATTTTAAACATAATAACTAGGACTTGTAAGTTAATGACCTTACAAAAAATTAGAAAATGACCTATAAAAAGGTGCATACACGACCTAAAAAATATAAAAAATGACAAAATTATATAAATCACACAAATGTAACAATACCAGATTTTTTTTTCAAATTTTTAAAATACAAATTATAGATGTGTTTAGAAATAACTTATAAAGAATTATTGTGTTGCACTATAAGAGTTTGTTTAAAGTTGCTGAGGTTAAATGAACAACAATTATCATATAATAAATATTAAATATTTAATAAATAATAATATAATAAATTCTTGGTAAACAGTGAAGATATAATTAAATATTGGCTTTTTAAAAAACTTTTTTGCCTTCTATTAGTGAGAGATGAGTAAAAATTATTAAAAATTTAGAATATGACCTATAAATGACTAAAAATATCAGAAAAATACCCGAAAATTTAGAAAAATGATCTTATAAGTAATAAAAATACATTCAAAATAAAATTTAGACATTTGGATTCACATGCTATTAAAATACATTTTTGGCTAGACGAACATCGTCTACAGAGTTTGAAAAAAAAAAAGAAGCAAAATTCATCAACTACTGAGTCCTAATAACACTTAATATTAATCTTTACCGTGATTTTTAAATTAGACATTTTTGTTTTTAATAAACTAAAATTGGACTTATGATCCATTTATCACAGATGACGTTCACTCCCTATATAAAGAACTATAGTTTATCTAACTATAAAGGAATTAGAGACATTGAAAATATGAATAAACTAATGGTGTTACTCAAAATTTACAATTTTAAGTACTAGTGCTTAAAGACATATGATAGTCCAAGTAAATGCTGAATAATCAATAATATACATAAAAAAATGATGAGTAATGGTAACCATTATAACCAACTGTGGTATGTTGTAGAAAATTGTAGTTTGTACCATATTATTGGCTGTAAATAATGTAATCTATCCCAATTGGGTAAACAGTCTAACAAAACGCGATCTGGTGGATAAATATGTTACTAATCATATATATTTATTGATTTGCTCACTTCACAAGTTCGTATCTTACCATTTGTGATTAGAGTTTGATTTTGAAACAGATAACAAACTTGATTTTTCATATAAACCACCTTGAAGGGTGATGAATGACAGTACTATTTCAGAACAGAACCTTTATCATTCCAAGATTTATCGGTCATTTTTGAACAAGTGCTGATATCAATGATATCTCATTGATATACACATAGGTATATGTTAAAATAGATTTTTTTTAGTTTAGTTTTTACTGTCTAGTTCAATTTGAATTTTAAGTTATACCTACTTAATTTTTAAATTTTCTGTTTATTAAGAACAACAGAATATTGAATTACATTTGAACATACATTTTTTTCTTTCATTTCCAATCTAAAGTACTTTGTAGAGAATTAAATTTTCAACAAAAAAAGTCTTTAGCACTATACTCGTAAAATTCATAATTTTCTAAGATATACTCGTTTAAATATTCTCATACAAATCAAAATTGAATGCAATTTTTTGAAAATAATAAATTCGCAGATTTAATACTGAGGACCTTTTTTGAAGGAAATTTATTAATTCTCTACAAAAAACTTTTATTGGAAGTTAAAAAAATCTGCTAATAATCCATGTTTGAATATAAAATTCATTTTCTCCCACATAAATTAAATGAGAAACAACTGGGTTTATGCCATTCGCTAGTTTGATCTAGAAAGCTTAAATTTTGGTAGAATATTTTCTTGGTCCTATGCTAAAATATTAGCCTCCAAAAAAAAAAAAAAAAAAAAAATACAAAAAAATAATAATATTTATATAAAAAAAAACC
>JAIPRM010013954.1:0-11054 GCA_025469315.1 Stegophylla sp. TES_Ste_2020
TTGTCCAAAAGTTTCGATCAATAACTTTTTGAAACCCGATTCGCCTCTAAATTGTACTTTAGAGAGGTCATTTTTTGAATTTCTCAATTCTTCAATGTTTTTTTTTGGAAAAAACTACCCAAAATTTTGATCAGAATTTTATGAACATTTACACATAGATAGAAAATCTTATAAAAAAGATTTTGGCGCAAGAAAATTTTGAAAATGTGAAAAAAAATTTTGGACATTTTTTTTTCTTATATTATTTACTTCCATCGTTCAGAATCGTTTTACTGAAGAAATGATTTATTGTTTCTTTAAAATTTAATACGCCCGTCAAGAGAATACCACCCGTTGTGCGAAGTACACCCATCGTGCGAAGTATGTCCGGCTTTTTATTTTCCGACCTCTCTTTAAACATATAGATACAGGGTGATTTTTTAAGCATGCTCACCCTCACTTTTTGTTATAAAAATGCAAAATTTTGAATTTTTTTTTTTAATTGTTCAATTCACTATCAAAGCCATGTTTTCCATAACTTATTTTTTCCAAGTCACCTTAAGGATTACCTGTAAAGATAAAAACTTTTGTTTTTCAAATCGCAACCCCCTATTTTAACTGCGGAATTTTATTCGGGTTAATTTTCTGTGAATTTTGATGTATTGAAATCAAAATTTGAATAAATAGTTTTTGAAATATTAAATTTCACACAATGTCAATTGTACACATAATATTTTGTTAATTAGTTACATAGGTACCTATGTTGAACATAATTATTATACATGTACACAATTGACCTTTAATCATTTAATCAGAAGTAATTATAGATAAACACCATTTGTACCTGAATATATTTTACAATAGCAAATATAGGTAAATTAAATAAGACGACCTAATTAATGAATTAACTAACTACATAGGTACCTAATTAACCAAATATTATGTATCCAAAACACTATTTTCCTAAATATTTATATTTGAATATTTCAAAAACTACTCGTTCAAATTTTGATTTCAATACATCAAAATTCACAGAAAAATAACCAGAATAAAATTCCGTGGCTAAAATAGGGGGTTGCTATTTGAAAAACGAAAATTTGTATCTCTACAGGACATCCTTAAGGTAACATGGAAAAAATGAGTTATGGAAAATATGGGTTTTATAATGACTTGAACAGTTAAAAAAAAAAAAATCCCAATTTTAGATAGAAACTTTATCTGGTTATTAATAACTTCTTGGTTGTTCATGGCAAATCAAGGGATATTTTTCTGATTTAAACTGTCCAAGTGAGCGTAGCAATGTTGAAATCGTGAAAATAATACAAAAAAAATTTCGACTGACCATGGGTAATAAATAATAATTTTTAAATTTCAATTTTGATACACACATTTTTGATCAAAGACCTCAAAAACCCCGGAGGTAGAAAATTTGAAATCGTTTAAAACATTTTCAACTTTTTACCAGCTTTTCAGATTTGACTTCAGTTTGCTTGGCACGACGAACATAAACAAATCGGTTATAATTTCTCTGAGTTTGGATTTAATTGTGACGATATCGAATGATATTTTTCCGAATCGCACTCGGGTCCGCATCTATGTATCTCCAGGGTACGCAATACTTTCCGCACACATACACGTGAAAAAACTTCAGATTTTCCCCGAAACCTTTTAACGCATATATCTATATATATAATAATATATCGTCTATTTATTTTCATCACATGACGCCCGAGCACACGCTGCGAGTTCAATTTCCGGATCAATGATTAAGCGGGTCGCTGTTGATTTTACTCGAGGATTTATAAAATGAACGGTTTTTATATTATTAAATTTATAGTTAGTGGAACACGCAATGAGACTTCATTTGGAGAGGGTGGGGTGGGGAGGAACGGAAACGGGGAGGACGTGTGCACAAATTGTTCCAGATAAATTTTCATCGAATTCCGTGCGCACGCGGGACAAACCAATTTTTGTAATACTGTCACGTCCGCGGGACAAATGCGCGGCGACACATGGCAGCGTTCATTCGGAGCGACCGCATTCCCGTTCCCGTTTTTGCCATTTGATAATTGTACCGTAAAGTTTCATTGTGTTTTATTTATTCCACACAACGTGTTCAGACGTTTTATAATGAGAAATCCAAATCCGGACGTCGTAATTAAAATATCTGTTTTCATAAATTATACTTATAACACGTTTAAAACTTTGCGTTCCACTGTCGTTCTCGGCAAAGATGTTTTAAAAGTTTTTCCGAGATCAATAACAATAAGGTTTCGGTCTTACATCAGCAACGTTGTCGGAAACGCTACGGTAACGTTATGTCTGTGTTTTTTTTTCGTTGTTAAAAAAAGAACTCAATTCGTACGCGTTTCTGTGTTTCGTCCGAGTTGTACGTCTCGCGTTATCGCTGAGGCAGTAAAACTGGGCTACAAGCGAGTCAGGTTCCGTATTCAGAGGGTGCAAATATCTCTGGAGCTTCTCCCCCCATTATATATTGAAAGGAATTTTTTTTATGTAAAATATCAAATAATGTTTGTTTTGTTAAAAATTATTCAACTTCGTTTATTTAAATTTTAAAGTATACGATTCTAGATACTACATTGTATTCATTCATATTACTAAGAAAATCAAAGAAATCATTTTTTTATTATATTATACTTATTCAAATTAAAAAGTTACTTTCTGAGTATTAATCAAACAGGTATGCAACATACAACTGCATAGCCTAACAGAGATTACAGTTTTATTGGCTCCCGTATTTATCCTTGATATTTTTGTAAATTCTCGCATAGTCCTGAGAATTTTGTCTTCGTAGCTTTGTACTTACTTTGTATTTTTGCACAATAAATTAATATTATAATGTCGGGTTTTTGACGTCAAACGCAGAGGGGGATTTAGATGTCACAAGACGAACTGCCAAGTACACACTACAACAGACTTCTCGGTGAAAACTGAAAACCGATTACTAGAAACGAAACATTTTGCTAATTGTCTGCTAAACTATGGTAATAATTTTGTTTTATAAATCCGAAGTGTGGGTGGCTCGAGTACTACAAATCATTGACGTCATTTAAATACGTGTATCTACTTGTAACACACACACACACACACGCGCGCGCGCGTGTGTGTGTGTGTGTGTATTATTGTGTATTATCTTTTTTTTTTTTTTGTGATAAAGTCTCGAGGGATCGGTTCGACAAAACTTTTGGTGAGCTCGGATAATATTTTAATACAGTTTATGAATTGGAATACAAAACGACCTCGCCGCACCACCCCATCCCCTAAAAAATGTAAGCGATTAAAGTTTCGAAAATGTTCATCCGGGATTACTGGATTACACGTTAGGAATATTATGATTATTATTATTATTATTATTCACACGGCGACTTTTGTTTTCGGCACGAGTGTTGTGCATATTTTCTCGGTTAATGTTTTCTGACTTCTCATCCCCCAGTGACCTTCGTCTCATACATAACCATGAACGTTTCAGTTTTTATTTTCTACGTAAGCTATAAAATTAAGGCGAAAAAAACGACTTAACGGAATACTTCAATCAAATCGTCGGCAAGAGTATGTTAAAAAAAAATCGGGAAAACATAATTTGTTTTCATTTTGTGTTCGAGACGTTTTTGATAATCTGCTTAACAGCATCACACTCTACCCTGGCGTGACCGTTTTCGCAATTTCGGAAATTCGGTGTTATAAATAACGTAAATTACATTAAAAATAATAGGCACCTTGTCATCCGGGCCGCATACCAAAATAATTCAATTATTTTCGAATAATTTATTACCATTCAAACTACATTGAATTACATTCAAAGAGATTTAGTTATAATGTTTACATTAAATAATTTCAAATTAATGATGAACTGAAAAAAAAAATGAGGAAAATCGAAGAACCTTCCAAAGAATAGACGATAATCAAAACAAAATACTTGGATTTACAAGAATCAAAGGGATAAAATATTCAAAAATAGAATATTCTAATGTAGAGGTATGTATCACGTGACAAGAACATATTATTATATTATTTATTAGAACTAGAATTTCGACGCACTTTTTATTTTCCGAAGCTTTCTATGCGATGCTTGTTGTGTCACAAATTTGTTTCATACTTTTAAATGAGAATAAGATATTTAATTTTACATATTTTTATATATTTTTAGATTCTGAACGAAGTGAAAAAGCTTATGATTTTACAATGATGTTTATTTATTTTTTTTTTCTCTTTCTGTGAACACTTTTTCGTATAGAAATACTTGTCTGAAAGTTTCGATCAGGATCTCTATAGAACCAGAATCACACCCATATGGTACATTAAACAGATTATTTTTCCAATTTCTCAATATTTTTTTTAAAAACGGGGAAAAACTGTGGAAAAATTGACGAAAAACGGCAAAATACGCAATTATTGAAATTTCCGTAAAACTGAAAATTACTTTTTGACATAACTTCTAAAATAATACAGCTAAAGACTTAAAATTTTCACCAACCATTAAAAATAGCTACGAGAACATTTCATAAAAATTTCAACAAGATTTTATCAATTTTGAGTTAAGTACGGCATTTTGAAAATTTCGGAAATTTCTCATTTTTTGTCAGTTTTTATGCAATACAATTTTTGATTTTTGATATTAAGACTTGAAAATTTAATATGATCTTACTGACATATGTGTCTAATTGATGTGAAAAAATCTCAAAAATCGTTAGTCAACTTTTTTTTTTATACCCGTTTGAAGTTAGAATTTCGACGGAAATCGTTAGTTTTACTTAAAATTACGCACTTTAACGTACATATAAGAAAATTGGCCAAACCGATTGTTTTGAAATTTGGTGCCTAGATAGAAAATTTTATTATAAATATTTTGGTGCAATAAAATTTCTTGCGGACGAATAATTAAACATTTTACAAGGGTTTGATTAAAAAAATAAATATACAAAAAAAAGTAAAGTTAAGTGAAGTAACACAAAGATAAGTACGAGTATAAACAAAAAAGCCGGACATACTTTGTACTATGTGTATTCTTCGCTCCTCAGATCAGATACTCTTGTTAGGTGTGTTGAATTTTTAACAAACAATAAATCATTTCTTTAATAATACATTATTGAGCGAAGTCTAAATAATGTTAATGTAATGAATATTATAAAATAATCAAGGTGTAAGCAAAATTTGAATAAATCCTAATAATCTGTTACTAGTATACTTATTTCAATACTCTGATAAAAACAGTAAGTAATGATAATAATTTATTTATTTATTTTTTAATATTAAACGCCCTTATTAGGGCTCAGTATAGATAGTGTAGAATAATACTTATTAGCTATGAACAATATGATAATACGATTACTTATACTACTTAATTCCAATAAAAGAGATAGATACAATAATAAGCAAAAATATAACAATAAGATGATAAGGCATACATTTAAAATTATATATTATGAATAAGTTAAAAATTTATTTATGAATAGATTAAAGAATTTAACTTGGTTGGACTGTCATTAAAAAAATCAAAATGAGTTATGTAAGTATGTGGTGTGTAAGCCAAAACGTCCAATATAATTAAGCTGATAATTTTGTTAGTAATATAAATTATAGAATCGATTAACTTCCTTAATGACAATAATATTACGTAGTAAGTAGAGTGTAAATTATAAAAATAAGTTACGTTTCTAAATAAACTTTATTTTTTTTCGTATATTTTCCTCGGTATTTTCTGTTTACTCTCTAAATTAGAGCTCAACGTCAAAAATTCATCATTTTCATAAATAGTTTCGTCGGAAATTTTACAGTACCAATATTATTCAAAAATTTCTGAACTTACTTACACTTCAATAGTTCTCTCAAAATAGTACTTTTCAAAACAATTAATTTATGGTAACTGAATTATTTTTAAATATCATATTACCCCGAGTTGTAGTTATAATAATTGTATTATTGTTGTAGATTTAAAATATTTAAATTATCATAAAGTCTTTATTTCAATTATTTTTTCTTGAGTGGGTACAAATGTAATAATTTGTTATTCTGGGTATTCATAACTTATTTTACTAATTAGAAAGGACCAAATGAAATGGACCATTTCGTAAAATGACATTTATATCTGTTATCATAAACTCGGCATAAGTAATACGGGGAAATTATCAATTAGTACTTTGTTAGTCATTTTCATTTAATTAGCATTATACGGTATAAAAGATTTGATGAACATTTCACAAGGACTACCGTTATCGCGAAAATCGACAATGTACTCTCACCGTGCTTTTCAAACCAGCAATGTATAACTGTGGCAAAAACTACCAAGCTAACCATTAGGGGTTACCAACCTACGGCCAGCCAAGCAAAATATATTACAATAAATGTTTTTTGATAACCCTTTATTTGAATTTTTTTTATTCAATATTTCAATCCCTCTAAATGGCCTAAACAATCCCCCTACAATACAAAAACGTAGAAAACATTTTATATCAACAAATTTAATATTATAGTAAATTGACTTTTTACCAAACTTAGAACATTTTCCGTGTTCGTATTTCAGCTTTTTACGATATTTTAATCTATAAGCGAATTATGAGCATTTTAATGTTGATATATTTTACGCTTTACTTACCTCCTCAAAAATTAAAATATCGTAAATACCGACGTACAAACGCATAGATATAGTTTTCATATTAAAGTTGTATAACTAGTCAATTAACTTCAACATTAAAGTTAGCAACACAAAAGTGCTTCGACTGAATGCAAGTTTGCTACATTGTACGTTAATACGATGAAGACAACGGCTTTTACATGTTACATTTGAATATTGTCTTTTGTAATTGACATGTGTCATGTATTTCTAGTCTCCAATTGAAACATCTAAATAAATTGTTAATTCCATCTAAACAAAAAGTTTCACCAACCGAAAGTTTTCCATTTAAAGTAGTTTTGAACTGTAACAACTAATGAAAAGTTGAGACGAACGCGTTAACATAAATAGCCATATCTTATTTTAAGTGCCTAAAAGTGTACACATATTATTATATTTATGCTTTAATATTTATTTATTGTACCTTAGTGTTACTAATTAACATTGTTGAAAATAAATTGTATTTGATTTGATTTATAAAGTACATTTCTGGTAGTATTGATCGTTTTGAAAAATGCCATTTAAATGCTCCAGAATTTCATTTTATCCGAATTGGCCTGAAAAAAGACATGACCGTAGAAACTATCATAATAAAGGACAATTAGGGAATAGTAAGTGTCTGCGCACAATAGCAACAGGTAAAGAAACATATAGAAACGTCATTTCCTTTATTTTCGAGCACAAAAATGAGCGTATTACCTATACGCTCAGTTTATCCGTGATCAAAGGGTATGAGAGTGTGGATTAGGTGTAAAAATGAAAAAAAAAGCCTGGCGTAATTTGCACCATGGGTCTTTTCGCTCCTCGGGTGAGATACTTGTGGTGGGCTAGGTGTGATGAGTTTTAAAGAAATGATAAATCCTTCGGTAAAATTATTCTGAGCGGAGCTTCAATTAAAATACTTTGGCGTTATTTTCGATTTTAGATTCTGCATTAAGCAAAAATTCGGTTAGAATAATAATATACCCATTTGATGTGTTATACGGGGCGAGTATTTGCGAGATCGTTCAATAAAGTAAGCGCTAACTCGTACATATAGCACGTCATTAATATAACTGTAACCCTGGTCGTAATCAAATCCCCGTCACTCCAGGTACGAGAGCTTATTTTTCGGCACCGTAAAACGCGTTACATTATTTATGAAACACGACTAAGCCGCCGCCATGTGCTCGCACGGTGCCGTATTGTTAAGTCTGCGACTTGCAAATTTTCTGTCAACGGCGATTTATTCCAGGAATGCGATGGTGTTATAATAATATACTCAACGCGCGTAACCGGCAAACTCGAAGCGTTCGCGTCTGCATAATTTATAATACATACATTATTACACACAGACCTTAGGCGTTCTGTCGAACGTGTCCAAACGCGCCAGCAGATAATGGCTATGAGGACAAAGTGGCCAATCCAGGGAAGCGGTCAAGTTTAAGCATTTATGTTTATTTTAAACATTAACACGTTATGCATTGTTTTTGATTTTTAGATTCTGAACGAAGTGAAGAAGCTTATGTTTTTACTATGATGTTTATTTTTTTTTCTGTGTAAAACTTTTCATATGGAAATACTTGTCAAAAGTTTCGATCAGCAACTTTTTAAAACCGGATTTGCCTCTAGATGGTACTTTAGAGAGGTCATTTTTTGTATTTCTCAATTCTTCATTTTTTTTTTTTTTTTTTTTTTTGAAAAAAATACCCAAAATTTTAAAAAAACGACACAGAAACCATCATTTTATGATGAGAACTATATGAAAATTTAAACATAGATAGAAAATAATATAAGAAAGATTTTGGCGCAAGAAAATTTTGGACATATGAAAAAAAAATTTTGGACATTTTTCTAACATTCTTTTTCTCATTTATTTTTTATATTATTAACTATCTTCGTTCAGAATCGTTTTCTTGAAGAAATGATTTATCGTTTCTTTAAAATGCAATACACCCATCAAGAGAATCCCACTCGACGTGTGAAGAACACCCCGATGAGCGAAGTACACATTTTTTTTTCTCTTGACCATTGTTATTTTTGCTGTAGTGTCAAAATCAGAAAATGACGTCACTACCGCGTCGCACATATTTATTTTTCGGTATTGAGCTTGGACTAGTATTTTGATTTCGATTGCAGAAAATAATGCTTCACGTAAGTACAAGAAGTCATAAACGGTACACATCATGTGTTGTATAAAGCTTTGTTGCCGACTCCGGGACATTCATTTCGATGCTAAATCATAAAAGCGACAATGAAGAAGTGATTCAAATATTTGTCATGTCCGACAATTTACAGTTCGTGAAACATCCCGGAACCCGGATATAACGTATTCTGCGAGATGAATACACGGAACACGGGTGCAAATATTAAACGAGTTTTCGTGGCTCAGAGGTGTCGAGGAAAACGGTAAAAATATCACGTCACAATCGGAAGTATATGTACGTGGTTGTATTACATGATTTTCAAAGTTTTTTTTTTTTTCACACGTTTCCCGGGATATATTATTAAACTTGAGATAATAAAGATGTTTTGGTGTGGACGTGATTTAGTTTTTGAAATGTATTTAAATTTAATTATTTTTCAACATTCTCGAGATGGCGTATTTTTGTAAAATAAATAAAACAACCATTATTAAATTCAGCGTATGTTTTAAATTAATAATTCCACAACAGTAGTGTATTATTATTCCGTGTAATTTAATTCAAATTCGTTAAACTGTAATAAACGAGTATGAATTTAATTAATAACTCTAATATTCTTGCAACTCGATCATTAAATTATAGTACACTATAAGTACGTGTGCTTATATGCTTTCACTATACTTTAAGTATACGTTTCTATTGTAAAACATGTATGTCTTATATTATATACATAAATATAATGTATATACATATTATTAAATATACTGCCAACAAGTACGAGTCATTCAATAAAATTCTCAGGAATTCCGTGTTCAACACAAGTTCTTGGAGTCACATACACCATATGAATGCAGGTACACTCATTATTTATTGTCATTAATATGACAATAAATTAAAACAGATACGTTTAATTTGAATATATTCAATTTAAGTTCTAAACAAAGACGGATGTACATTATACTTTGGGTATCCTTTACTCCCGAGATGGGATACTTTTGATGGGTAGATTAAATTAAAAAAAAAATAAAATAAAATAATTTCTTAAATTAAACGAATATCAGTGGATTTTCTATTAATTATACAGTATGAATCCCCAAAATGTATGTTGAATTTGATATCGACTGAATGTGTGAGTTTATAGTAGGATGCATTAAACTACTTATTTCGGCCCCCCTTTGGGGAAATTTGAATCAATATAGTTCCTAATTAAATAATCACTAAATGTTCTAAATTGTTTATTTAAGGGCTGAATAGAAACTAATGCATAATTTTAAATTTCCCCATTCATATTGGGTTTTAAATAAACAATTCAAATTATGGACACATAATATATTTTTGATTTACTTGACTTTGGATCCAGGGACTCAATCGGATAACGAAATATTTCAATTAATACCGTGTGATATATTTTTCTTGTGGGCACCTATATACTGAATTTAACGTTTTGCTATCTGACAAGATGCTGTGTTTAGTTTTATATTTAAAGTGAGAATAAAAAAAAGATAATAATAATTTTTAGGAGGCAAAATAAAATGACAAAATAAAAATATTATAAAGTTTGACTAGTAACATTTTTTATTCGAGTTTTTCAAGTTTCAAAGATTTTTCTTGTGGAGAGAATTCTCTTTGAATTCATACGGACCGTCTTAGTAAAATAAAAAATAGTCTTCAATCGTCACTGTTTTTAACGGAATTTAGAGAGATGGAAATAGACAACTTCACAAAAATTATTATTATAGTCAATTATTACTGATTAAAAAAAAATACATATAGGTATATTTTATAAATTTACAGTTTAATAAATAATTATTCATTTAAATTATAAAATGTCGTACTTTTTGCAAATTTTAATTTATTGAGTAAAAAAAAATTATTTACTAATTTTAGTGTATATTTTTTGCATGTTGATAATTAAATTTAAAATGTCATATTTTTACTTTTTGAAGGGCATATTTTGATATTTATTAGACATATTTGCATGCATTTTTTTATTGTTTTTAAGGTCATAAACATCCTAACCCTAATAATTACTAATAACGATTACAAATTTTACTCGAATGAAATGACAAGAAGGTACCTATTGCAAATAATGGAGTTTAATCGTAATTCGTGTAACGTTATAATATATTGTCGAAAACAACAGATGAACTGGTAGAATTTTAGATTCTGAACGAAGTGAAGAAGCTTATGATTTTACAATGATGTTTATTTTTTTTTTTTTCTTTTTTCTCTTTTTGTGAACACTTTTTCGTATAGAAATACTTGTCCGAAAGTTTCGATCAGTATCTCAATAGAACCGGAATCACACTCAGATGGTACTT
>JAIPRM010013955.1:0-11053 GCA_025469315.1 Stegophylla sp. TES_Ste_2020
TTCGACATATTTTCACCGCGCTTGGAAAAAGTATTGAGAAATTGGAAAAATGACCTCTCTAAAGTACCATCTGGGTATGATTCCGGTTCTTTAAAGATATTGATCGAAACTTTTGGTCCAGTATTTTTATACGAAAAAGTGTTCACAGAAAGAGAAAAAAAAAAAACATCATTGTAAAATCATAAGCTTCTTCACTTCGTTCAGAATCTAAAAAAAAGAACTTACATACTTCATACCATGGGTACACTTCGTTTTCCGGACAAGATATTCTTGGTAGGTATTGAATTTTAAAGAAACGATAAATAATTTCTTTGATAAAACGATTCTGAACAGAATCTATGCAAATTGTATGCTAAGGCTTATTGACCATGGTCACAATGGTTACTATGGTTACCATGGTCACAGTATTTTCTATGGTTACCATCGCCACAATGATCCCAACCAACAATGGCCACAGTGGTCCCCAAACATAATAAATGTTTAAACATGATATTTTGAATAAAACTATTAAAGAAGTGAATGATACTTTTGTAGAGCATATTTAACGTTTTTTAGTGCATTTATACAGGCCCTATACGTTATAATCTATAGATTATAAGCTTTAATCTGAGGTAACATTCCACACAATGGTTTCTGTAGATAAGAAAAAAATTTATAACTGTTTATTAAATTGAGGGTAGCTAGTGAATAAAATGTGTATAGATGGGTGATTGTGTGTGCGTGCGAGCGTGCGTGAAGGGAGGAGGGAAATTGAATAAAACATCATTTTGTAAAAAAAAATACACACATAGCTTTAAAATGTAAATTAACTGTTCGGGTTATGGAAAAAAAATCATTGACGTGTTAAATTGCTTTTTGAAAATAGTTCCCGAAATATAATAATATTGCAAGGGTCGGGGGGTCACAACGGTTCGTTTATGATAATTAATATTGCATTTTATTTTCAACGACAAATACGTATAACGCGGGTAGGTAATGAAATTCCAAAAATACGCTTAACCGTTCGAGTTATAGTAACATTATTATTATGTATTTGTATTTGCATGTAAATTCCATTTACAAAAATCCCTAAACACGATATCGTGGAGTGAGTCACTTCTGCGCGTTTTGTGAGAGCTGATAGGTTTAAATTGTTTTCGAATACAGGAAAAACGTTCGTAGAGAAAAAAAAAAAACAAAATCATTTTACATAATTTATACTATATTTATTATATAATATATTGGATGGAAATTATGCACTGTATTCGTGAAAATGCAATAAAGAAAAATTCAACTTGTCATTTCAGAAACAATTTTGAGTATAATATCGAGTGTACTTAACGGGGGGGGGGGGTGGAGAATGAAATAAAGTTTCGGTTTAAAAGCATCAACACTGCCAATTTTTCAAAAACTGCTTGTGATAGCACACAGACTGCACTGCTGGACAGACAATCAATTTACTTTTTAATCTTAATTTCGAATGTTTGATAATTTTAACCGTTTTTCAGATTCTGAACGAAGTGAAGAAGCTTATGTTTTTACAATGATGTTTATTTTTTTTTTTCTGTGTACAACTTTTCGGCCTCTAGATGGTACTTTAGAGAGGTCATTTTTTGAATTTCTCAATTCTCAAATTTTTTTCTTGAACTCGGTAACTATAAATTTTTGATCCGAACTATATGAAAATTCAAACATAGATAGAAAATAATATAAGAAAGATTTTGACGCAAGAAAATTTTGTAAATATTAAAAAAAATTTTGGACATTTTTCTAACATTTTTTTTCTATATTATTAACATTTTTCGTTCAGAATCGTTTTATTGAAGAAATGATTTATCGTTTCTTTAAAATTCAATACACACCCGTCAAGAGAATCTCACTCGACGTGCGAAGAACACCGCGACGAGCAAAGTACACACTTTTTTCTTTTGTTTTTCTCCGATTCGAATACGATTTAAATATAAACAATACTATAAAATAATTTCGATAAAATTTAAATTCGGACATTGTGCTCCGCGTATAAACACCGGGACTATAATACAGTGTGCTATTTCACAACAAACCCAAAATAGGTGGGGGGAGGGGGCACTGTCTAAATCCATTGGTACGTCTAACTTCCGACAGACACGAATTGAATTTGTTATATACGCAGCAGCAGCAGCAGCAGCAGCAGTAAACGAATAATACGTATTGGAGAACATTTATTACCTAAAGAGTGTCATTTGGGCGCAACAAAAAGGACGAGTAGACACGTCTATACGATAAAACCAATAGCTTATCCTCGTCACGTTCAGTATCTAAAACGAAATCGTGTGAAATGATTCTATACATCAGTAGTGTTAAATATTTCGCTCTTTTTCATTGCTCTCTTCTTCATCATTACGTAGAATTCAAACAGATTTCACGTCCACCCCTCCTCCCCCGAGTCCAGCGGTTCCCAAACTTCTTCAACCACGGAGCTTTTTTTTTAAGCGTTATTTTCTCCCGGAGCCCCAAGAAATATTTAATTTTAAGTTTAATTTGCCTTTGTTCTAGGATACATAATATAAAGCATGTTCACCCCCTTTTCTGAGCATAAAAATGGAAGTATTTTGGTTTTTTCTTTCGTAATGTTCAAGTCACTATAACAACAATGTGTTCTCCATAACCTTTTTTTTCATTATATCACCTTCAGGATGACATTGTGGCATAACAAACAATTATTATTATTATTAAATTTTTATGGTAGGGAGCCTTTGTGAAACAGTTGCGGAGCCCTAAGGGCTCCGCGGAGCACAGTTTGGGAACCGCTGCCCTAGTCCATACTTGCTTCACTACGCGGGCAAAACACACTTGGCGAGTTTTAAGGAAATAAAAACGTTATGAATTACATATTATGATGTACAGTTAAAAAAGCCGGACATACTTCGCACGATGGGTGTTCTTCGCACGACGGGTGGGATTTTCATAACGGGTGTATTGAATTTTAAAGAAACGATAAATCATTTCTTCGACAAAACGATTCTGAACGAGGGAAGTTGATAATATAAAAAAAAAAATGTTAGACAAATATCCAAAACATTTTTTTTCACATTTTCAAAATTTTCTTCCGCCAAAATCTTTCTCATATTGTTTTCTATCTATGTTTAAATTTTCATATAGTTCGGATCAAAAAATTATGGTTTCCGAATCGTTTTTGTCAAATTTTGGGTAGTTTTTTCCAAAGAAAAAATTGAAGGATTGAGAAATTCAAAAAATGACCTCTTCAAAGTACAATCTAGAGGCAAATCCGGTTTCAAAAAGTTACTGATCGAAACTTTTGGACAAGTATTTCCATACGACAAGTTGTACACAGAAAAAGAAAAGAAAAAGAAATGAACATCATTGCAAAAACACTAGCTTCTTCACTTCGTTCAGAATCTAAAATAAAACGATCCTAATTGAAATTCGTATTAAATATACGGAACCAATAAGAGTCAGTTTTAAATTGAATGTTTTCAACAATTTAATAACAGAATAATCCAAGTCGATTACATTTGGACTTTTGGTTTTTCAACCGGTCAACATTTTTCACGATTACTACTTAACTTCATTTTGGTCGGTCAAAACTGTTAAACTCAGTCAAAATAAAAAATAGTAACCAATTAGCATCGTAGACTTAATAGATTTAAAACTTTAGCCTAATTTATAAAATAGCTATCTATAATAGGTGTAACCTGAAACTACAAATAGTAAAACGATTTATTTGAAAAAAATTGAATTATGAATATATTATATTAATTGTGATAAAAAAGTTTTTGTACTAATATTTTTTTTTAGTTTTTCGCAATGGATTTCACTATAGTTATAATATAACTGATGATAAATTATTAAACTGAAAATAAAAATTAATTATTGATCCATTTAAATTTTAAACGTATTTATACTGTAATAATAACAAAGTAAAATATCAATTCAACAATAAATAGTGTTTTGATAATAATTTAAAAATTAAATATTAACATTTCCTACAAGCATTTAAAAGACCATAAGTTTCACCTCGGATTAGTAACAAAGTAAAATAATTAAAAAAAAAAAATCAAATTAACAATACGAAACTTCAACGAATTTAATGTACAAACTATAAAGATAAAAGACGTGATATCGCTGTAAATTAAATTAAGCGAACAACTTCAATCGGTAGTAGGTTTACTTAAAAAGTAGGAAAAGTAGTTATACTTCACATATTAATCACTGTCGATATTTAATTAAGATGTAACGTACTTTTCTAGGCTTTATATAGGGTTAGTATAATGTTTATTGATCGGTAAAAATATATAATATATATATACTGAAATTTGACCAGACATGATCTTAATGGTCAATTACCCACATTTTTACCGGTCAATAAACATTTTACTAATTCTACATTTTGTTATTCTTAATGTACTCAAGTGATTGAAACAAAAATGAAAAACTATATAAAAGGTATATATATATATCCTAGTATAGTACCGGGGAATATTAATTAATATCCTAGGTTTCTAATACCCATTGTTTCGAAATTTTTAGATATCCTAGGTATATAATACTGGAGGTATTATTATTATTTATTATCCTTGGATTTTCGTACCCTCCAGTATAAAATATTGGGGGTATAGATATCCTAGAATTATAATACTATGAGTACCTATGGTAATGCTAGGATTATGGTACACCCCCGGTATTAAAAATAGAGGGGTTATACCGGGGGTACAATTATCCTAGGATTTTTGTACCCCCCGGGGGGGGGGTGTGATTATCCGGGGGAACGATTTTCCTGTTACATTTTCTATTTTCATACAATCAGATTTTACGTTACAGACGTTCACTCGGCTTTTCACGATATCAATTGCAGTTTATTAATTGACATATTGACACGTGGGATTATACGTACCGAATAATTTAGTCCGTCGGTCGACTGCACTTCGGGCGATTAATCGACGAACGGGTTAAACCTTTACACTGCGATTAAATATAATTATTTGGAAGATTACGGAGAATCAAAGCGGATTTATTGTAGAACTTTTCCTTTTTTTTTTTTGCTTCGTGGTTATAATTTGCCTAAAATATTTGTAAAAAAAACGTACAATACTCGTTTCGTTTTTATAAATTAAACGAGTATAGACAAGAAAGCCAGGTCAGATACCCCTTTGGTGAGTGTGTATAATTAAAAAAAAAAAAAAAAAAAAAACAATAAATCATTTCTTCAATAAGATGATTCTGAACGAAGAAAATCAATAATATAAAGAACAATAATAGTCGTCAACTTTTGGACGAGTATACGAAAAAGTGTATACAAAAAAAAAAAAAAAATACTAAAAGTATTTAGTTGTTATTGTAGTCACTAAAAAAAAAAAAAATCATATAATTCTGTGATTTTAACACTTGAAAATACGAGGGTTGATTATAAAAATAATTTTTGAATTTTTTACAATGTTATTTTTACTTTTTTTGAAACTGTTAATTTTTTATAAAGGAATGATTTAAAAAAAAAAATTCCTGGTCTTTTGTTACGGAGATTCGGCGGGTCTGCTGCTTGGACATGCCACTGAATTTTCAAATGTTGAAATGTTCTATTTTATGGTTTGGTTAAAGTTTTCTTATTACGCGAACGTGTCGCACAACTAATTGCAAAGTCTTTTGACCCAAATATTGATTGACACGGTTGCACTTTACGTTTCTAACCTCTTTACGATGGCATTTAGTGATCGCAGATGGTGCCGGGCGTGTTATGAATAATGCTAAGGTCTTACATGACTCTAAAATACGTATCTAAAATTATGCAAGAATTTATGCTTTAAAAATGTACCAATTATATGCTATAAAAATATGTTTTAAAAATAAATATGAAAAACCTTTAAATACGCTCTTAAAGAAAAAAAAAATTAGTTTTATTGTAAAAAATTCAAAAAATTAAAACCTGCACTGCATGTATTTTTTTCTTCTTTTATTCAGGCATTTTTTTTTTTTTTTTATCTTGCTTTTAATCAAATCAAATATTACATAAAATAATATTTAATCATTTTTATAATTTTTTCTTCAATTTTGATATTAATAAAAAATATGTGAATTAGGCACTTAAAATACAAATATAACCAAAATATGAACTTGCATTGGAAAAAATGTTAAATATATGCAAAACAAAAAAAAAAAAAAATCTGTATTTAACTCCTAATGTTATGAAATTAATTTCTGTATTATTTATCTATGTTTTGAATGATTAATAATAAAAAAAAATAAATGCAAACTCATTTAGGTTAGGACCTAAATTCGTTTAGTAATGTCGTTATTTATGAAATTGTTTTTTTTTTAATTTTTATTCTTTTTAAGCATACATTTAAAAAAATAAAAATATCACATAATAATATTCAATCTCTTCATTTTATTCAGGGAAAATTTTTCCCATACCAAGAAAACTCAAATTAAATATTGAAAAATTGGTGAAATATGCACTTATATCGAAAAAAGAGTTAAATATGCAAATTAAATAGAACTGCATCAAACTCATAGTGTTAGGAAACGAATTTCTATATTACTTAGCAATGTTTTGAACGATTTTTGAAAAACATGCTAACTCCTATAAGTCCCTAGCCGTAGCGATTACAATAACGATTTAAAACATGTGTTTTTTTTGTAAATACATATTATGTTTTCCATAGTTACTTTTCGCGAACAAAACGTGGTCATCAGTCACGTATTCTTTGAACTGTTTTCAAAAATCTCGAGTGATCTTGTTTTGACTAATGAGTAATGACCGTTGAGAGTTGCGACGGAAGAGAGAGCACTCCGATTATAATAAAAAAAAATCATATAGTCACGTTGATCACACTACTCACTAATTCGCTCCACCCTCCCCCCACTAAATAAGGCGAAATCCAGGTTCAGTTTCAAGTACACAAAGCAAAGCAAAAGTTGATCTCTATGTCCCCGGTAAAAGTATACTTAGAAACACTTCAAAATAATTTCGAAGAGTTCAAAAGGAAAAAACGTGAATAATATTGTTATAAGACAATCTTTATTTATTTATTATTATTGTTATTTTTAATTTTGTGGTTTATTGAGCAACAACATTTAGCTTTAAAAATAAATTTAACACTCGATCAAAGACTCGATTTTGGCAAATGCCGAAGAGGGAGGGGGGAGGGAAGCGTGGCGGTAAACAAAAAAAATTTGGATACTTTTTTCTAACACATTCTTTTTGTTGTTATTAAGTTTTTTTCTTTTTTTTATTTATTACATAATAAAGTGTAAAGTAAAATAAAGTAAAGTAAAGCAAAATAAAATATAGACAAGAAAGTCGGACATACTCCGAACCGTGGGTATTCTTCGCTCCTCGAATCAGATACTCTTGATGGGTGTGTTGAAAATGATGACCATTATTGTTTTTAATATTTTCAACTCGAGGAAATCATTTATCGTTTCCTAGCAATTCTACACATGCACCCAAGAGTCTCTGACCCGTGGTGCGAAATATGTCCGGCTTTCTCGTCTGTCTATACTTATCTTTGCTTTACTTTACTTTTTTTTTTGTGTACATAGATTGCATTGGAAAGAGGGCGTTTTGGGAATATGTGTGCAAATATACGGAGCACTCGAAGTCTTCACTTGTTATAATAATTTGTGATAGTATTGCAAGGATTCGCACGATTTCGGCATGGAAAAAAATAAGGAGATATCACACCCTATTTCGAGCGAGATACTCTTGGTGGGTGCATTGAGAATTTCAAAGAAACGTTACATAATTTTTATAATGAAACGTTTTGAGTGAAGCTTCATTTGATTAAGCAGACATGCATTGAAATTGTTAGTTTAATATTGAATTTGTTTAAAAATTCAATAACAGAATAATCCACGTACATATCATTATTCGATTAAGAGTAGAAAACCGTGAGAATATCTTATTAATAAAAATAAATAAATTTTTAGTTATAAAATTATACAAATAATCTAATAAACAATAAAAAAAAAAAAATGTGAAAATACATTTAATGCATTGTTAACCTTTTGAAAAATTTCAGGTATCATTTAAAGTTTAATTCTAATCCAAAAAGTTACTGATTAAAAATTTTGGATAAGTATTTCTAAAAGAAAAAGTGTTTTACAGAAGGGGAGGGGGATAATAAACTTAAAAGATTCCTGTTCAATACAAGACAAAGCTAGTATATAATAATGGATCAAAAAACATCATGAAAGGAAAAGGAAACCCAAAGAGGTTCGAAACATATTATTTATGTAAAGATCTAGTTTTCAAAAAAGTTCATAGATACGATGTAGTGTAGTTAGTATAATGATATTATACTATAAAATGTAAATGCAAAATAAGTATGTTAGTTAATATAACTACTTTATGTTGGCATTGAGTTTTTGCTTATAAATCAATAGAATCTTCCCGGTTAAGTTTTTGACGTTTCGCTTTCCACGAAGAGAAATATCAAATCAAACAGCTTTTGATAAGCTCTCGCAGGGGAATTTTTCCCTCGTTCAAAGAACCAAAAGGACTATTTAATTAGATACACTGCCTGAAAGCTTTGACTACAATGTAAATATTAAATTGTTTCAGTAAGTATATGTATAGTTTTCATTCTTGTAAATAATACTCTTAATCAGGACTCGGAAGTTATAGTATTTGTATAATATTATCCTCTTTGATAAGTTTTGAAACATATTCAGCTAGAAAACAAAAAACGTATTTTAATACTTTTTTTAAGTCATATAAGAAGTTTTTTTTATTTATTTATTTTTTTTACATATTTACAGATTTTATTTCTATTATCTCCACACGATTAGAGAGAACCAAATGCATTTAGTTTAAAAATCTACTTTGAATGCTTATTGTGAATATCTAAAAACCGAAATGGAATTATTTGAAATCAACAAGTCTGTATGAGATAATTCTTAATTTTGTCAGTAAATACCAAACACATACCCTATATGTACTGGTGACTGGACAGTGTTTTAATTAAAAATTTGAATTATTTTTACAAATAAATCTAATCTAATGTTTTTAGAAATTTATCAAATTAATATGCATAATTTTAGTGTTATATATGGCGAATATTTTGATGATTTTAAATGTGCATTAAAGCGTTTTTTAATACTATGACTTTCAAAACTTACTTACAAAGTATATAATTGGTGTTAAATTTCTTCATACAAATTGTTATTATTTTTTTTTTTTTAATAGAATTGTGAATGTAAAAGTATGACGAAAATTTACCATCCAGAATCTAAATACCATCGAGGCAACAAGTGCTTAGTCGTTTTACATTTAAATTGAAATAATCTTAAAAGTAAAATGTCATTGCTTATGAAGAAAATAGGTACTGCGTATAGCATAAAGCGAATGGAATAAAATAATATTTTTATTTTATCTTTTGATGAACGTTTCCGCGTAACTTTCTTTTTTTTAAAATCGTCCGAGCAACAAAAATAGAGTGTTACCCTAAACCAGAATATTATGTTAGAGTTACTTCCATTTATGTGTAATAAATATTCACTTCATAATCATTTATAATAAATACACGCGCCTTTTGAGTTTTATTTATATTCACACAGGATGTTAGTTAAATTAGCCGAATACACATTTTAGTAAATGTAAACAATTTTTATTCCAATAATATTATTACATAAAAATATTGAATTGAGAACAAAAATATTCATCTTTGAATTATTATTTAATGCAACTTTTGATATTGATAGTTGCCCCCACTGTGTGATGCAAGGCCAGCATGACATTTTTTTTTTTTTTTTTTTTTGGTGGTATTTTGATCAAATAAATTAAGACAAAAATAAAAACTCAACAAAATCTGATTGCCATGATAATAATTACATTATCACGAAGGTTATGTAATTATTTACACAAAATAATATTATTAATTATTATAATTGTTACATAATTTTACTAATAATTTAATACTCTTTTGTGTGCACAAAAATTTTTCACAATTTTTCACCTGTAAACTGTGACAATTCGTTTGCGTGCAACTATTAAATCTCATTCCCAATTTAAACTAATATTGCAAACATCTATCTCATCCAATTATGAAGAAAAATATTATTAATGTTCAACGAAAAGAGAAACTGTTGTAGATAAAAATTAAATGGTTTTTTCCAAAAAGGTTGGAAAGAATTATGTAAATTCGTTTGATAATTAATGACAAAGAAACAATAACATTGAAATGAATAACAAATTTCTAGCAATAGAAGAAAACATTTTTTGAATCACACAGGTTGATACAGATAGTCCCTGAGTCTTTACAATAGAGAAGGAATATGTTTGAAAACAAATATTACAAAACGTTTAAACACGATCATTGATTATAATTGTAAGTTTGAACGCCAAGTATTCGAAATTCGTGGGCGCAATCCAGTTTTGAATTTGTATGCAAACGAGTCACCAAAAAAAAAAAAAAAAAAAGAAAAGAAAAGGGTAAATGTACTCAAACGCGCGTACCCATAAATACTTGCCTGATTATATTACGTATTATAACATGAATATACTCTACCCGATCACTGTTTTCGTTTTTCGTTTTTTTTTTTTTGTCCTTTTGAAATCTTTATTCTCGATTCCATTCTTTGAAGCCTCCTCCTCCTTTCAGCACCACCACTTCCTCCGTCTCTCCTCTCCTGTTTTCTCTATATTATTATATATATAATATATAAAAGCGTCCAATATAAACACAGCCACCGAGGCGTTAGCGGCGCGGAGAGTATAACGCGTGTGTTCACCGAACCAAAATCGTTTTTCGAACGCGACGATGATTTATCCGCGCCCTTTCAAGTGTAAAATTAATAACGCGGAATACACCGGATACCGGTCGGTCGGTCGGTCGTCGTCGTCGTGGTGACCCGACGACCCTCTCCGTCGTCCACCTCCCCTCGGACCCGTAAACGAAACGCCGTCCATCCCTCAGCTCGTCACCCTGCCAACCGCGTTGTCCGGCGTATTATACAGTAAAACCTCTCTAAAACGGAATCGTTTGGGACCAAACATTTTTCCGTTATAGAGAGTTTTCCGTCATAGAGAGGTAGAAAAAAAATTTAGTTTCAAGATTGTATGTAGGTATGTGTTAAA
>JAIPRM010013956.1:0-11053 GCA_025469315.1 Stegophylla sp. TES_Ste_2020
TTATTAACTTCCTTCGTTCAGAATCGTTTTATTGAAAAAATGATTTATCGTTTCTTTAAAATTCAATACACCCGTCAAGAGAATCCCACTCGACGTGCGAAGAACACCCCGACGAGCGAAGTATACACTTTTTTTGTTTTTTTTTTTTTTTTTACAATTTAATACGATATCAGTGCGACAATAATGGTATGAAACAATTGTATCTAAAAGATTTCAAACTGGTCGATAAGAAAAAAAGTTTATTGCCCGTGATTCACACTACCTATAATCTATAAAAATGAGATAATTATGTATGTGTTAATTACTCACTTGTATCAGCTCTGTCATAAATGAGTTAATTTAATCGATGTTAAAACCTAAATCAGACATAATAATTATAACTCGATCATGCGCAGTACGTCTGCACGTGGGAAAGGACTAATAAAGCAAAAACAAATAATAATGAAATACGATCTCGAGAAAAAACCGCATCGTGCGAATAGCTTAACCGTTTAAATAAATAAATAAATAAAATCTCTTAGAAACGTAGAAGAGACAAAGAGTTCTGTGCGGCGCAGTAAAATATCGTCTAATTAAAAATAAACGAAATTGAATTCGTTGAAAAGCGTTCGAGAAAATGTGTCACGCGAAAATCGCTTTGCATTCGCGAGGCGATTTATTAATTTTGTTGATCGGTATTTATCGTTTTCCATCATTTTGATCTATACACAGCAGCTGGCTGCTTATCTTCCCGTCGGCACAGGAAATTTACTCGACAGAGTTCCTATACATAATATTATAATAATATTATACGCGTTATATAGATTTAACCTGATATTGTATAGTCATGTCAATGCGTTTATATAATATTTACTCGCCAATGTCTGTGCACAAAGCACACACTTCCAAAAGATAACAGACGAAATAAATTATTATACAGTTGAAATTTTCGACTGGGAATAAATAAAAACGTAGAAAACATACGGGTTACTCGAGAGAAATAAATATTGAACATCATAATATTATTACAATGAACTTAAAATCAAAAAATCAAATAAAATTGACTTAAATCGATTTTTCACAAAGACTGTACAGTAGTACATTCATTTTTCAGAATTTCTTTCTTTAAAACAATCATCACATTGTTCAAAACGATTTTAAAAATATATTTATTTTCCTTTATGAAATAATTTGTCGACTATTTTAACGTAATACGATTAAATAATATATTTATTTTAACACAATAAATTAGCCAAACGAAAGTATTCTCTGTACAAATGAAAATATACAGTAAACAATTAATTTAAATTGCTGTGCTCCGTAATTATTCAAAAATATGTTATTGTAGCGTCGAGAATCTTTTTTTTGGTTTTTGGTTTTACAGTAAAACAGAATTGCACCAAACAATACGCATGTTGTATAATGTTTTACCGTTTAAAAAACTCGAGTGTTCGTTGAAAAAATACGCGATACAATGCTCGTACTCGACATTTAAAATAGACGAATTATATTTAATTCCTTTAAGTACGTATTTTTCGGTCGTAATGGGACTCGAAATTCCGTTGTGGTAAAGGCGCGTTTCGAAAGAATTATTATCCCCCGCATTAAAACACATCCATCATTTTTGTCCGAAGTCCTTGAAGTTTCATCTCGAAAGAAGCTAAAAGGAGTGTAGCAGCACACGTTTCAACTCACAACTTTTGTTCACGCAGTGTTTGCTTGAACTCACTCACTCGCCTAAGTATAAGTGTACCAAAAAAAGAGTGTTTTATTAAAGCCATAGACGAACTATCATTGTTATTGTTATTATTATTATTATTATTTTTATTTTTTTCTATACCTTTTACTGTAGTAATACTGTAGTAGCAGGCTATAACCGCGGTTAAATTTCCGCAATGACTTCATAATATTTTACTCTCATACAAATTACATCCGATTCGACGTAATATTATGATGACTGCACAATGCGATTTGCCCTCGTTGAAAATACAATACCCTCTCCAAATGTATTTTAATCTAGGTTCATTGTGTATTAAAACGTTTTTAATTTATAATTCATTATAAAATAATACAACCTCCTCGTTCTCCCGTTAAGTTCGGTGGTGTTTTATTATGTATATATATATATATATGTGTGTGTTTTTGTCGAGAAAACGAGTGAGCGCCCCGCCGCCGCCGCTTAAACGCTAAGTGTTTCGTTATTAATGTCGTTTAAGATTCAAAATAATAAAGTGAAAGCGCTGGACCCACTTTGCACCGTAAATATACTCATTCGCTTCTCAGACGGGATCATCTTAGTGGGCGTGTTGAATTCTAAAGAAACGTTGAATTATTTCTCATCAAAATTCCGATTTTATTTCGAAAATTTAATGGTTATTATTCGTGAGAACAATCGACTAAGCCGTGTTTTTGTATTTAAAGCTCACGTAATTATTGAAAATTGACCTTACTGGATTTAACAAAACTATAAACATAATTAGACTGACTTACACATGGGAAAGATTTTATAACATTTTTCATCCAAAGAACAATAAATATATTGAATAGCGAAAATAAATTTGCCATTTTTTTTTTTTGCTTAACAGTTATTTGAGACTTAATTCTAACTCCAATAACTCGTAAAAAATTATTTATTGTACTGAATTTTAAGAAAATTTTACTACTGGTAGAAAAATCTTTTCGTAAGCATATATAGGGGGGCAAAAATTTGTAATACCGAATAACAATAATATTTGACAAAACTAATCATGTGTGCTGCTTTTAATACCACTCGGTAAAATTAATTTTATACTTAATATGCATAAAACTTAATAATTTACAAAACAGTAAATATTTATATTCAAGCGCCATCTACAACATTAGACATTACAAATATATGGCACGAAAGAGATTAAATAATATATGAGATTTTAGAATCAATATATCGACGTTTATGAAATTACATGAATTAAAATTCTTTTTTTTTTTTATTTTTTCTTTTTTTTTTTTTTTTTTTTTTTTCTGAAAATACAGAAGTTAAAATTTTTGTAAACATGACTTAGGTAGCGTAACTAACAGTTAACTAACACATATATGCATTCAAAAAGAAACAAGACAGAGTTACCTTTATTTGAAAATCAACAATTTCAATGTTCCAAGTTTAAATTTAAAACATCACTAGGTTAAGTTTTATTGAAATGGGATAGGGAGGGTTTAAATAAAAAAAATAAATAAAAACTAAGTTCTCAATGTGGCTGATAATCTGATATTGTGCATTTAAATAACACTACGATATGGCACACATATTTACGTTAACTCCCGAGAGAACATTTTCATACATGAAGAAACTCAAAAGCTATCTCAAGAACTAAATAAAAAAAATCAAGGGGTGAAATAAGGAATTGTATGAATTGTTTTTTCTTAATGATATTTTATTGAACCGTTTCGACCGTCGTTGCGGCCGTCTGTATAGAAATGAATTGATCCTAAAAAATCGCCCAACACCCCATTGGGTATTGCAATAGCCATCCTCCTGCTGGCCTTAACTGGCTGGGAGGGTCTGGTCCTTCAGGTTGGGGGTTATTAGTTGGTGGGCCAACCTCCCTCCCCACCCAGTGTAAAAAAATCTTCTGGTTAAGCATTAGCGTATTTCGAAAAAAATATTTGGGGGTGGCTAAAATATTTATTTATTGGTTTAGCCTCCGTAAAGTACATTAATCTTAAGCAATTTTGAAAAAACTCTGGGGGGCTATGACTGGTTTTTTTTTGGGGGGGGGCTTAGCCCCTTCCCAAGTTCCCCCCCTAAATACGCCTATGTGGTCATGAAACCATCACAAAACATGCCTCGGAATCGGATTCTAATAAATAAAATAAAATAAAAAAAATATATTTCTATAGGGTAAAATAAGTACAAATTAACAATTTATCTAGACGGATTTTACTAGATAAGTGAACATTTTAATCGTCCCTCTGCTCTAAAATACGACACTGCAGATCCCCTATTCCCGGTTATTAATTTTAAAAGATCTCTAGCCCCGTTGATCGAACTGAATCGTGTTACAGGTCCAATCGTGATACGGACCGAAGAGGCGTTCATCGTCATATGCGTGATGATACTGTGGGTGGCGGCCATCGCGCTGTTTTTCAACCGATGGGGCAAAATTCGCATGCTCGAACCGTATCAACCCAAGTTCCACGAGGAGGAGCACCGTCCAAGCTGTCCGATGGTCGAGTTGGCAAGCGCCTCGGGAATCGGTCACAGCATCACCGGAGGGGTGAGTAGTGTGTGCGCAGCGTTGTAGTAGTAAGATCGGTCTTATAAATAATTTTAATATAAATATGTTGTAAAATATTCACCGCGAGGTAATTTGACGACGAACGCCCGTGAGTGGGCGATTTTTAAGGTTAGGTTAGGAACAAAAAAAGCATATGAGCAAAGATGAAGCATATTGCTGCATTCCGTCTATAAGCGACTCGAAAATCGATACAGTGCGAAAAAAAAATTGCGGGTCTGCATTGTTCAGATGCGGTTTATTTGTGGTGTACAGGGTGGAAAAAAAGCATAGTAATCCGTATATGGCATTCTTAAATGGTTCATCAAATAAGAATATACCTACCGTTTTATATATATATATATATATGTAATAACTAGAGCGCGAATTTATATGCATTAAAAAAACAATCAAATATGCGTTAAAAAATCTTAAATGTGCATAAATATATAGACTAAAATGTTAAAATATGCATGGAAAATAAAAATATATGCATAAAAAAATTTATTTTTTGAACATTTAATTAATGCAATATATTATTATTAAAAAGAATTATGGAACAAAACTATAAATACTTTTCTTCATTTTTTTCACTTTCACCATTTTCAGGTAGTTTTAATCTGTATATAAAAAAAAGAAATTTATATCAAAAATGTCTCCTAAAATAAATGTACTTACCTAAATGTGAATTTTCCGTGTGTTTATATTTATTAATATAAGTATACCTATTAGTTTACGACCTATTAATTTTGATTTTTATCTAAACTATTAAAAAATATTTTTTTTTATATATATATATTATAATTGAAAATAGTATAAATTTAAAAAATTTTCAAAAAAACAAAAAAAAAAAAAATCGAAATATGCACTAAAAAAAGATGAAATATGCAATTAAAATTGTAAAATAAGCCCTTAAAATAGAAAAATGACGAAATATGCAAAAATATGCACTGAAAAAGTTTCATTTTTTAAATTGTTATGTCATGAAACAAATTTTGTGCTTACCTACTTAGCATATCATACGATCAACCAGAATAAATATGCAAATGCATACAAATCCTCGCTCTAGTAATAACTAAATAAATGATTTACACGAAAAACAAAAAATATTGCCACAGCCGTGGTGTGGGTGCACAAAAAGTGTAAAATACAGTGTAGCACATCATTTTATGTTTGAATTTTGAAACTTTTTTTTAAAAACTAGATAATGAGTTTTGATAAAAATTAAACAAAAAATTGTTACTACTTTCAATCCGTGTTTTAATATTAAAACGATATTTTTGGCTAAATTATACTTTAAAAATATGTGGTTGTGTTATTTTTTTTTCTTTTCCAGCACCACAGTGGTGCCAAAATGGCGAAAATTATGTCGTAAATAAAATTACACACTCGAGTGGTGACAATATTTTGTGATTATGAAAACTATTATTAGTATTAATTTTTTTAGAAATCAAACTAATAGCATTGTACAAAAAAAAAAATTGGGTCGATTATTGTGAACATGGTTCTTTTTTCCACCCTGTGTGTTTTCGTAAAACGTGTTCCCTTTGCGGTTTGTCCTTTTGCGACAAATTCACGGATCCAGAATTCAGGGCTGGTCAAACGACAGGGTTTTATAATAAATAATAGTATAATATGCAAATGTGTCCGGCCGCAGTGGTACGATTTAAATATTGATGCATGTTGTACGTCTATACTGCACCGTCATAATGCCGCGACGGTTTGCGACAGACTATGAATGTACCACGTATACGGTATAATAATATTATCTCGGTCGAATCACCTCGATTTCAAATGCCGTTTGTCAGTGGCAAGGGTAGGGCGTTGTTTCGGAGTATCGTGAATTGGGAAATTTTCAAACCGTTAATGGTATTAGTACATAATAATTTGCCTTTTATTTAAAAGCAACATGTTACATGGGCACGAATGAGGGGAGACATGAGAAACTAAGCCTCTTCCCTCCACCATAAAAAAAAAAATCCACTCAAAGCCTCCTCAGATTTTTTGAAAAGCACATAAGGTCAATGTCTTTGGGGTATAGAGCCGATCTACGAAAAATGTTTTACTTAATACAATGCTACGTTTGTTATGCGCTTATCAAGTTTCTAATAATTTTCACTCTAGAGTGTTTTCATGTGATTAATTAATTTGAATAGGTAATAATAATTAGTATTTACCAATATTTTTTTCTAATGCGAAAAATGTATAGTTACAAAATACCAGTTAATTACTATCCAGGGGTACAGAATACGAAATGCCTTAGAAAAATTTGAAAACAATTTGGTTTCCAACAAATACCCATTGTAATTAAATCTCGAAACAATATTACCTAAAAGTAAATTACTCAATCAATGACTTCGTGAAAAATTTAAATTCATAAAATGATTTTAATTCATTTTCATAACAATATTCTACTTTTCTTAATAAAAATAAATTATGTAAATATTGTAATTTATAATATTGAATCAATATTTCTTCTCCAAGAGTCGCAAACTTGTCGATTATACTTTATCAAATATTATTTATATTCCTGAGAGTTTTAAATACATTAAATAACAAGTAGTTTAAGTTTATTTACAAATTTTTTGTTTTATATTTAAATAATAACACAACGAAATATTTTTTGTTCATTAAAAAAACAAATCAATGCGTGTACATCAATCAAATATGTAAAATCAGTGTACAATCGCACAAAAATTAATTAATTTCATTATTCTGGTCGAATTTTGACCATTTGATGATACTAGTATCTAACTTTTTATACAAATTTGATTATTTACACAAACATGGCTTATTCTGTTATTAAATAACAAATGCAAGCATATTGGAAATTACGATTATTGTATATTATTATTAAAAAAAGTTCCATTCAAAATCGTTTCATTGAAGAAATAACTTATCGTTTCTTTAAAATTCAACACACCCGTCAAGAGTATGTGAACACTTAGTTTTAGTAAAATTGTATATGTATTTTTTTCTTCTTTTCTCTTTTTTTTTTTTTTTTTTTTTTATGTGTAATACATAAAATGTTTTTTAAAGATTTATTTTAGTACAAAATCCAAGTCCTATTAATTAGTAAAAATGCAACGCAAAATAAATTCTTATACACTAATTTGAATATAATATACATCACAGAATAGTTAAACCACGTTAAACCAGTAGTGAAGCTCATTTCTAAAAAAAAAAAAACATATACGTTTTCTTAAAACTCTAGAGAGAACTTCAGTCTTAAACCTCCCCCCCTCCTTTTTGTATGGACTTGCGTGTACACCAAACGAATGTGACTTTGGCGATTTTTGCATGATACAACGAAAATGTCTTGTTTCGGCCACACGGTTCGATATGTATTCAAGATTATATGTTATGCGAAAGAACGTCTTGTGCGGCTTCTCTGCATAACAGTTTTGATAATTCGTGGAAAATGAAAAACGTTACAACATATATTTTTGTAAAGTAATTGAAATATTTTATAATATTATAGAGACTAGTTTTTTGAAATATTTATGACGAACACCGACTAATGGTAGAGTAAAAAAACATGAATTATTAAAGTTTCATAAAATATTTCCCATATAAATATTGTATTTGAAAAACGGCCACTGACTTATAAAGGTTTTCCATTATAATAATACATCGATCGATAAGATTTATAGTCAACTATTTATTTTTAAGTAAAATAAAATTTCAAAGTTCATAAATAGCGCTCAGAAGTTACAGATGCAAAAAAAAATTAGATATATTTGAAAAAATGTAAAATATGCATAAAATATGTTAAATGTCTAAAAAAAAATATTCAAAATTTAAAATAAAGTTTGCCATATTTTACATACATTAATTATATGCACAAAAACAAAATTTAAAATATACAAATAGTCAGTTTATAAACGATAAATTTCGTCGGAAAATTGGTCGGCGTTTTGAATAAAGTTAAAAAAAAATTTATTTTGAGTATTTGTTTAGTATATATATAATACAAAGCTGCATTTTAAAATTGATAAAATATTTGTCAAGTCTCTATTAAAAATATAAATGTTGACCGTTATAGATATATTATTTTGTGTTTATTTAACACTATTTTTAAAACTATACGTAATGAATAAAACAAGGCTCGAAAACGTTTTTATGACGTTATGATTAATAATGTAATGTCAAAAAACGATTGAAATAAATAACGAAAAACGTAATGAAAAGCAGTAAACTCTAATTTTAAAATATCACCAAACAAAACATAACAATAAACGAAAATGCAGATAAAAAAAAAAAAAACAAAAAAAACAAACGATAAACGAAACGATTAAATAAACATAAAACGCAACGTATCAGAAAATGATAAAATTTATGTTTTCAAACAAAAAGCGATAGTAAAAATATTAACATAAAATTTCATCTTTTATTTTTTTTTTTACATATATTGTCATATCTGTAGAATTAATGTAATTAAAAAATTAATAACGTTTAAAATTATAATCACGTCAACGTAAAAAGTGAAGATGTTTAAATTTCCAAAAACTTTAAACGTAAAAAAATTAGTAACGTTTTAATTTATAATAACGAAAAACAGTATACAATGAATATCGTTTAAACCGCAATAACGTTGTAATGAAATATTTTTATGTTATTTGAGCCTTAGAATAAAATGTTTGAATAGATTTAATAATTGCAATTATTACAGCCGCACCTTTGTTTTGTAATTTACATGTTACGATCTTATCATAGTCAATGATGAATTATCAAAATTATTTTACCAAATCATTATTTTTTATGCAAATATTTTTTTCTACTCGAAAAAGTGTTCGGATAAGTACGTGTAACCTAATATGCACTAACCGTCTTCAGCGCAGAATTTTAACGTGCATGAAACTTTAAATAGGTCATTTTTTTATGTTCACTACAGTTTTTCTAAGCACAAGGAATAACTTAAGAGAAATCGAGAGAGAATATTAAAATAGGTATGCAGTAAAAGAACTAAATTTTCATTAAATCGATATTTTAGTCATTTAATCGAAACTCCGAAAATATAATTACGCTGAAAACTTGAAATGTTAACTTAAGGTAAATAGCCTGAAAAATATTCAAAGAAATTTCACCATTTTTGGGATAGATACAAAATTTTTGAAATATATGAATTTTTTAAGATTTTATCTAATTCTTGATATAATTGTGGACTGAAAATTGAATGCGACCTTATTCATAGTATATATTATTTTTAGCAGCCCCGAAAATATCATTATTTAATTTTTAAACTGAATTCAAATGTTCAATAACGAATTTACGTCGGAATTACGAGTTTAAAAATAGACAGATATAGTTTTTAGTTATTATTTCGAAATTAATTAAATTTTAGTTTAGGATGAAAAATCATATACAAACCTAAGTCTACTCAAATTTTCGTTGAAATCAATTGAATTATATAAACTAAAAAAAACTGTAATAAAACTGATATGAATTATTCTTTTATAAAATTGTTAAACATACTCAATACGAGACTGACAATTAAAGGTATAATATTATTGAAGCTCAGCTCATTTTATTAAAGAAAGTATTTTCTCGATTCTTTAAAATTTAACGTATCCATCAAGAGTAACGCATCTGAAACGGCAAAAAATACCCATGGTGCGAAGTATACCCGTTTTTTTTTTTTATTATTCATTATTGCTGAATTGCTGACATTTATGTCCTTTGGATTTATTGTAGGTTTGTCTGAATTTTTGCATAAACGCATGTTTTATTAATAAATCACATACGGTCTGCATTAGTTTGGACAGTACTAGGAATTTCTGGTCCTGGATAAAAAAAAAAAAAATAAATAATGTACGTCAAGTGTGAATATTTTACAGGTTACAAATAACACTACATTGGTATAATATAATCAGCCCCGGGTTTAAAATATTTAGCGCCTAAAGCTTACCTGAAAAGAGCACTCTTAATTATTTCAAACAACTCATCCCAAAAATTGCTTTTTCCTAATATATAATCCACCAAAACATATAACGATCATCCCATAAACAAACATAGTTTATAATTAACCCAAGATTTAAGGAGGAAAGTCATTAAAACGACAGCTGAAGTAAATAAAATTGTCATTTAAAAATGTGTTATCCCCGTGGAAAGCTATAATTATTTTGCTTGGTTTTTACGAGCGTTTTTCAAATATTCTCTCTACGCGTTTCAAAAGATAATGATAATAATAACGTCTATATTTGTGGCCCACCTTAAAAGTAACGACGCAGAGAATGAGTAGATATTCCCATAAGATCTCCCTCCCCCATCTATTAATTCCTAGCACAGGCACGTAGCTAAGGGGTGGCCTGGGGTAGCCGGGCCGGCCGTAGTCCGTTTGGGCGAATCGACCCAAAAAATATACCGTTTGGGCGAATAGTTAAGTACCGTTTGGGCGAGTGTTTATTCCACAAAAATATTACCGTTTGGGCGAGAATATATTAATGGATTTATAGGTAAAATATTAATAATTATACATACAGTCAATTGAAAAAATAAAGTCACAGGCAATATACATAGGTAATTTATAATTCATAATATTATATTATTCTTAACATTAACAGATATTGGTAAAGTAATATTGTAAAACACAGTCATCTATAAGTCAAAATTAATAAAACAAAATCTTTTAAAATCAAACAGTAACAATAGTAAAGATAAAATAAATATAAATTATAAATTGTGGCAAGTGGCGATGTATCTCAAAGAAACAGATAGTCCATTACATTATCTCGTTATAATTTTACTCGCCCAAACGGTATAAATGATATTCGCCCAAACGGACTATTATTTTTCAGGTCAAAATTGTTACCTTCGCCCAAACG
>JAIPRM010013957.1:0-11051 GCA_025469315.1 Stegophylla sp. TES_Ste_2020
TTATTTTAGAAGTTATGTCAAAAAGTAATTTTCAATTTTACGGAAATTGCGGTAATTGCATATTTTGCCGTTTTTTGAAAATTTTTTTTTAGTTTTTTCGCATTATTAAAAAAAATATTGAGAAATTCGAAAAATGACCTCTCAAAAGTACCATCTGGGTTCGATTTCGGATCTATAAAGTTACTGATCGAAACTTTTGGACCAGTGGTTCTATACGAAAAAGTGTTCACAGAGGAAGAAAAAAAAAAAAAAACAGGAAAAAAATAAATAAATAAACATCATTGTAAAAACATAAGCTTCTTCACTAACGTTCAGAATCTAAAATTCAATCCATTTATTAATTATTTATTTTACAAAAATCGTATGTTCGTTTCACATGTATAAATGATTAAATATAAATGTATGTTTTTTTTTTTTTCATTAATAAATTGGTAAAAATTATCTCACCACCATACCATACCTTCACTCATCGGGTCAGATACCCTTGGTGGGTATGTTGAAAATGACGATTATTATTATTCTTTATATTATTAACTTCCTGCATTCAGAATCGTCTTATTGAAGAAATGATTTATCGTTTCTTTAAAATAAAACACACCGTTCAGGAGTATCTGACCCAAGGAGCAAAGAATATCCATGGCACAGTGGGAGGAGATATGGGGGATAGATCCCCTCCCTTGACCTTTTTTATGTCACTGTTTAATGAAGAAATTACAAGTTTATTCGATTTGTGAAAATATTGTCAAAGTTTTTAATCATATTCAATTATTTTAGATTCTATGAGGAGTTCAAAGAGTTTTAGTTTTATATTGATATTTATATACCTTTTTATCTTCAGGAAACACATTTTTATAATCGAACACGTTCTCAGATCAGTACATTATAAAATATAGGTTTACGATAGATAATTTTATTGTCATATTACTTTTTAGAAATTATTATTCTTTACTTTCTATAATTTTATCTCAATTAAAGGTAAAGCTACAAAAATATAAGAAAAAAAAAAAAAAATGGAAAAATACCTATCTCGCGTTCCCTACGTTCTTGATTTTTGGTCACTGTAATTTGTAACTGTAAATTTTTTTTACCGTTTTTTGTCAATTTTTGGGTAGTCTAGTCATACGCTTAGAACAAGTATTTAGAATTTGGAAAAATAACCTTCCTAAAGTACCAACTAGACAACATTTCCGATCTATAAAATTACTAATCGAAACTTTTGGACCACTATTTCTACCCAAACTCGTTATTACATACAAACGTAGAAAAAAAAACACAGATTTGTTAAACCAAAGCTATCGCTATCGCTCAGAATCTAAAATTTGATAATAAATATATAAGATATAAAAAAAAAATAATAAATATCACTTTGTCTTTTCTAATATTATTTATGAATTAATGAAAGCTAATGATTTAAAATTAAATAATTTCTTAATTATTTATGTTGTTGCCGCCGAAAACGGCAACAATTAATATTTTAATTAGGTCACCTGGCTTAATTATAATACTGACCAGTCGGCCACACAAACACGCACACATATTACATAACACCCTTAATATAAGTTTATTGTTATCGTGAATTCTTTTAAGATTAATATGACTGTGAATTATTGTTTTTCGTTCTGTCTGTCGTCGTTCTCCTAAAATGTGAACAATTCTTGTTCCGTCCACCGTACGAGTAATTTTTGCCGTGTGCGATGCGATTTATATTTTTTTTTCTTTAAGCGTGAGCGTATCGTCGCAGTTTTTATATAATATATTAATTTGTGGGTTCTAATAACCATATTTTTTAAATATATATAATTTTTATACCATTACGTGTACGCGGATGGTATCCCGTCAATTGATCGAAAACAATTTATCGAAAAACTATTAATCGCAATTTTTCATCGAAATGTTATTATGTAAAATATTTCCATGCACATTTAATAATTTTAAAAACAAATAAAACCATCAAAATAACATACAAAATAACATAGGTAGATACTAGGTATATCAACAAATATTAGTTAACATTAATTTGTATTATTTTATTTTTAACAATTAATTTATTATGTAATTATTATGTAAAATAATGTGTCACATGTATTAATTTTAAATTAATTTTTATATCTTATTTTTTTAAATCAATTTTCAAATTTTTGGCCGGAATTTAATTATTATGTACCTTAAAGTAATGAAATTAAACTTGTAATTGAAAATTTTTGCTGCGTTTGGTACATGGTTATGAGTAGTGTACTTGAAAATTTTTTCTTCAACAACATGAACTCGACCTTTGCATTTTAGTTTTTTATTTTCAATACAATTACAATATGTTTTATTTTCGTGAACCTTTTCTTTTATATGTAAAAACCCTTCATAAACTAACATATTTTGATTCTTCTCATTTTTGACGTACACCAAAGACATAATGACAAAATTTAAAAAAATAAGTTGATATTGTTTCTACGTATAAAAATTATTTTGGTGTAGGTACGATACTACAGTCTACAACAGCGTGTTAGTGTTCAGAAATCGCAATGATCTATCCGTAGTGGATTTACCGTGACCGTCGAGAACTTTTCTCGGACGTCATGATAAGATAAATAAATCAATAATGGCCAGTATGGCTGATATTGAAACAATAGGTATAAAAGTTTGATATTTTATCGGTAAGTATCAAGCGCGTAGCCAGGATTTTCTCATGGGGAGGGTTCACAAATTTTTTGTAAACTTACTGGTATTTATTTCAGTTCATACGACCTATATAGTGTTACTATAATTTCACGAAATATTAATTTCTTTTTATGAATGTACGATATACAGAAAAAAAAATAAAAGAAAGAAAGAAAACGTAAGAAACGTAATAAAAATTATATTTTCTACAAATTTTAATATTTTGTATTAACTATATAATATACATATGCATATAAATGACAATTTCATATTTTATACAATATTTATCAATATATAGATTTAAAAATACTGTAAATTTTTGTATTTATAAATTTAGTTTTATCATATCTCAGTCTACTTATTTTTTGTTTACTTTCACGAAGTCTTTTAAAAAAAAACTCAAAAATTATATACCATAAATTACAAAATACAAATTTTACTACTAAACCAAATTTTCATTATTAAAGAGCAGAGATAAAATAAACTTTGAATGTTCTGATAAAAAAAATTCCGGCGTAAAAACAAACATTTCATCTCGCAGAAAATAGATGAAAACACTATGCAATTATAGGTAATATTGAATACTAGAGATTTACGCATAACCGTGAATAATAGAGGCGTTGCTCAACAACCAATTGTATTTAGCCCGTTTAAATCTATACACAATGATGATTTTTAATAAAGAAATGGATGACAATATATTTAATTTGATCAAAAAGATTTTGGTGAAAAACTAAAACAAATATTATTATTAAGTTTGAAGTTTTTTAAATTTAAAATTGTTTCTATACTTCTATTTTTTTCAAGGGTGTTCAGAATCTCATGGGAGGGGTTGTGACCTGATAACCCCCCCCCTTGGCTACGCCCCTGGTAAGTTTACAGAGTGTAACAAATTACATTTTATACAGTATTACACTGTTACATTTTTATTTTTATTATTCCGATTAATTGTCGTTTGCGATCAATTGCATTTCGAGCAATAGTCGTTTGCGATCAATTGTTTTCGATCAGTTGACATGTATCCCGGATGGTATCCCGTCAATTGATACGCAGATCGCCGCGAAATTATAAGAAGATTGTATCCTTCTTTACTACGTCTCATATAGCTTTATATTATTATTATTTTGTACAAATTTAGGATAGATGAAGCTGGCCAGTCTGCGCTCCGCAATTTGTGAATTCTATTTCATATTATTTATTATTATTTTTACTTGTTTTGTGTGTGTGTGTGTGTAAATTATTAAAACAACTAGTTAATTTATTTATTTATTACCTAATCAATTTATACGTTTGTAAATAGTCGGCTCAAATAGTCAAAGGCAGCAGGTGAAATACTAATTATTTCACCTACTTAATTTAATATATTCAATATTTTAGTATTGTTTTAATTAATTTACCACATCGTTACCAGTTTTATATTATATTATTTATTATTGTTGATTTATTGGTGTGCCAAACAGGCAATAAGGGCAATATTTATTTTATTATTACATTTATTACATATTATTTATACCTTTTAAGTGTTGTTGTGAATTTTACATTATTGTTATTTTATTATTATTGGTTAATACAGCAACACTAGTTACCATATTTTTGTTTACCATTATTACATAATTTTAAGTACCTTTTCCGTAGTTTAAGTACACACAAACATGTATACACAATCTACACACTCCACCACACCACGTCATAGCCGAACAGTATTTGCGCGCGAACCCATCCATTGCTGTTTGACTATTAACACATAATTTTATTATTACACATTATTATACATAGTGTGGCCGTCACGGTCGGCTAGCGTTGCAACAGTGCGAGCGAAGTAAATGGTGTCCGGTGCGCGCGTATTATTATTATACGCCGCCGGCCGAAACATATTTTATATGCTTATGAGGCCATAACAAAATATATCGTCTCCAAATACTTAAATACACGCGTATGTAAACCAGCCAGGAAAATTAGACTATTTTCGATCATTTCAAAATGCTTTTACTGAGTACATATGAATATGCAATTTTTTTTGACTTGCACAAATAGTTGTAATATTTGTACCTAAATTCCTTGTAACCTTGTACCTTGTTCTTAATTCTTTGTAAAAAAAAATCATTTTTTGAACTGTTATTACTTACTAACGATAAATGGTAGTTATTAAAAAATTTTGAATATTCGTTAATATAGTAAAAAACTGGGAATATGCAAGAATGTGCGAAATCAAATTTTACATTTACATTCTCTGTAAAACATATTTCTACATCACTCTGCTATGTTTTGTTACATCTATGATAGATAAACAAATGATATATAGGTCCCGAACCCTGATAATAAAGATTGATTGGGAAAAAATAATTTTATTAATATAAAGACCTAAGACGATTAAGCAAGTAAAGCCCGTCAGGTTTTTATTTGAGCATACTTCAACAGTAAAAGTATCATAGTGAGACAATACTTTTTTTGTCACAAAAGGGGACACTTAAAAATGAGGATACATAAATACACAAGTTTTAGAAATTTTATTTGTTGATAATATAATATATCATCTTGTATAAGCTGACACCAGTGTCAACGACTCTAAAATGAAAAATACATGTTTTTTCAATTCATTTTGTGAGTTACTTAATTTAATTAACTATACTTAATAGGGCTTATTCTAAAGTGCATTTGGGTTTATTTTGCGTATTTGAAAAGTCAAGATGCGTAGCTGAAAACCAATTATTACGTAATTGATTTGTTTACGATAAATTTATTTTGATTTTAATAATTAATAGACAGACATAATTACGTCATTTAAGTGTTATCCATCAATATAATATTATATTAATATATTTATAATATTATTATATTAATATAGGGGAGGTTGGTCCAAAATATGTTTTGTAATTTTAATCAATACTGAATTAAGTTCTGTCATTTAATCCTTAATATTTTTGAAGATTATCAACCAAGAAAGAAAAATAAAATAAATTTATGAAAATAAAACATCCGGCTTTTTTTTTCTTCGTCATCTATTACAGCTGCTAACAGTAATAAATCTTTTTCGTCTGAACTAGAACTTTCATAATTTTAATCCACGGTATAATTATATTGCTTATGTACTTTAAAATATTATTAATATTAATAATAACGAAAATACGCGTACACATGCATGGGTGTCACAATGTTGAATAATTCTCGGCGAAATATTTCGCTCCGGTTAGGTAATCAAGCGGCATATAAATAGCGATAGATAACGCCAAAGTTACCGCTACCGCTTCGGTTTGAGCCGACCCTAATATTAAAAAAGCCGGACATACTTCGCTTGACGGGTGGGATTTTCTTGACGGGTGTATTGAATTTTAAAGAAACGATAAATCATTTCTTCAATAAAACGATTCTGAACGAAGGAAGTTAAAAATATAAAAAATTAATTAGAAAAAAAAATGTTAGAAAAATTTCAAAAATTTTTTTTTCACATTTTCAAAATTTTCTTGCGCCAAAATCTTTCTTATATTATTTTCTATCAATGTTTAAATTTCCATATAGTCCGGATCAAAAAATGATGGTTTCCGATGCGTTTTTGTCAAATTTTGGGTAGTTTTTCCAAAAAAAAAATTGAAGAATTGAGAAACTCAAAAAAATGACCTCTCTAAAGTACCATTTAGACTCTAAATTTTAGAGGCAAATGCTATTTCAAAAAATTACTGATCGGACTTTTGGACAAGTATTTCTATAAAAAAAGTTGTACACAGAAAAAAAAAAAAGAAAAAAAAGCCGAACATACTTCGCACGACGGGTGGGATTCTCTTGACGGGTGCAGTGGCGTGGCGAAGGACCTAGTATGAGGCACGTGCCTCAATTTAAGGGGTGGTGGGTGTCTGATTAGTGATCTACGATCATCATTTATCATTCGTTTTCTTTGTATAAAACTTTTTAAATACCCTATAGTAATTAAATACATGATAAACTTACTCATAACGACACAACAGTATAAAATAGTAATAGAACACATTGAAAACGAACGCCGCGGCGCGCAGTGTTAGACAATGTCTCTGTTTTTAGATAAGGGAGCTGGTAGATGAAAATACTTACACAGTACACTATTATATGTTGCAACACTATGTGAATGTTCATTGCACAAAGACGATATTTCCCGCCAATTATTTGTCGTATTAGTAGGCTGTTTACATATGCTTTTTACACATACTTTTCACTAATCGCGATTGAATCATCCGATTTTTTTTTCATAATAATCTATGAATTGAGATCTAATTTTAGGTAAAATAATACATAGGGAATTCTACGTAAATATTACGTATGTAGTGGATCGCCAAACATAATGCCTACAAGAACAAATAAATCTAATGTGTCTTTTTTAAACTTAAAATAGCTGATTTCCAAAAATTGTGTTTTTTGAGTTGTATTCTTTCAGCTATACGATATTTTATAATTTATATTACAGCATAAGAGCCAGTAAATATAATGCAAGTATAACATGATGTATTCCAATATTAAAATTGATATTGGTATGAATTTATCGATTTCTTGTAAAACACAGTGCTCGTCCTTTTAGACGTACTTATTATAAGATATCGCGTTAGACACGGCACTCGTCTCCAACACAAAAACTGTATAAAAATATTCTATGATGTGTCTACGATGTGTTAATACTAAAATAGAAAAACAAATAGATACCACTGAGGTCTAAAATACAAATAGATATAATATTATAATAATGTTAAATGATGAGACTCGTCATGTTTAATTTATCACAGGTTAAAGATAAGAAATTAGGATTACAGTCAACCCTGACTGGTATAAATATAGCCAATAAGTTAAGGTTTGCAAAAAATCCCGTCCAACTGTTTAGAGATAGTTTCCATGAGCAAGTAAAGTATGGTGTAAAACTCTTATATTTATTTATTACATTTTGATAATAAATTAATTTATAAATAAGTTATTTTATTATAAATCCACGAGACCATGAGAATTAAAAATGCTGAGTGCCAGGTGTGCATGAGTTTTTGATGAAATATTAATATGTACCTATCCTTAATCCTCCTGGCTCCTACATCATTCTTTTATTAGTAATCATTTATTTAAAATCAGGGAAAAATCTAAAATAATCTCAAAATATTAACTTAATATCTCCAGTTCACCAGCTGTTCACCAAAGTCAGTAGCTTCGTGTTATTCCCGTATAATAATATTATGTATACTCGTATAATGACAAATTACTAAATTATTTTTAGACTTGTGCGATAAACTAGATAAAAGCTTACATAATATATAATATAAACATTATTATACATTATCATATTGACTTCTGTTATTTTATTTTATTGCAATATTATACAGTGTACACTAGTAGTAATTTCTTTATTGTATTTAGTCTTTAAAGTACTGCAATTATTACATTTACAATAAATTATTGGACGCGACAAATCGGTTTTATTCGAATTTAACAGTGATCTGTAATTTTCATTGGCTTTTGAATATTGTTTTATATAACAATCACTTCTTTATTTAATATAAATAAATAAATTGAAATATGTCAGAAAAGTTGATGTGCGTTTGTGGCAAAAAACGGGAGCAGCTAAATATTACCAATTGGAAAAGACATTTAGAAAATTGTAAGACACGAAAACTCAAAATATCTTCTCGATCAATTTCTTCATTTTTTTCTTGTGATATACCAGGTTATCACGGTTACCCGGAGTATACCATATACCACGGTTGGCATCTGACAATATAATACTTTAACTGTCATTCTGTTGCCAGCCGTTATTGAAGGTGCTTGCATGTTATTCGTTTTGTTCTGTACATTTTGTCGTGTATTATTAATATAATATTGTATTTAATAAAAGTCAATACTCGGCCGTTTACTATCAAAATTGGTTTATTATTTCATCATTTCTTACATCAGACGTGGGATAGGATCTTTCAAAACTCAGAATGGGTAGCGTGTCAGAAGAAAATTTTGAGGTTAGCTCTGGCAAGCACATGTCCGAGGAAGAAGTAAACCGCATTATTCTAGGGAATAAGTCCACCACGAATATGTTGTCAGAGAGCGAAAAATCAAGTGAATTAAAAGTGGATTCGAATGAGGCATTACTGCAAGCACTACTTCGACAGACGAGATGTTGATGAACATGATCACGGCAAATAGTATGCAGAAGGAGGAAGTGTACTTGTCGCCAGACTTGACGAAGACGCTGTCAACTTTCGATGGTAAGGGTAAACCTCATGAAGCTTATGATATTTAGAAGGGCCCAAACCAATAGTCCCAGAAGTGGATTATGAAGTTAGTATTAAGTTGAAAGATGAAACACCGTTTAGCTACCAACCGCGTAGGCTATCATATGCTGAAAGGAGTGCTGTGAAGGACATAATTTTTGAATGGTTAAATAAAGGTATTATTGAAGAAAGCAACTCTGAATTCTGTTCGCCTATAGTTATGGTTAAAAAGAAAGATAATTTTTATAGAATGTGTACTGATTTGAGGGAGTTAAACAAGAGGGTTGTAAAGGAACATTATCCTATTCCTCATATAGACGATTTACTAGACAGTTTAAGAGGTAAGATATACTTTACAAAATTAGATTTAAAAAATGCATTCTTTCATGTGAAGGTTGCTAGTCAGTCATCTAAATACCTTTAATTTTCTACATTTTTAGGACAGTATGAATATATTCGATTACCGTTTGGTTATTGCAATAGTCCATCTGCATTTATGAGATTTGTTGGTACTGTATTTAGGGATGAGATTGCATCAGGGAAGTTGTTAGTATATATGGATGATCTTTTAATAGCCACAGAAACGATACAAGAGAATTTGGAAATTATAAGATCAGTATTGGTAACTTGTAATAAAAATCTTTTGGAGTTGAGGAAAGATAAATGTTTTTTCCTTCAGAAAAAAATAACATATTTAGGATATTTGATCGATAGCGAAGGTATAAGACCAGATCCAGCAAATGTTGCAGCTGTTTCTAAGTTTCCCATTCCAAAGACAGTGGCCGGAGTACATAGTTTTGTAGGTTTAATAAGTTTTTTTAGAAGATTCATTGAGAATTTTTCTGTGTTAGCTGCACCTTTGTATGCATTGTTGAAAAAAGATGCAAAATTTAGATTTGGAGAGGAAGAGCTAGAAACGTTTGAATTGCTAAAAAATAAATTGGTACAAATGCCTATACTCGCACTATATTCACCTACAGCGGAGACAGAGGTTCATTGCGATGCTAGTGCGCTAGGTTTTGGTGTAATAATATTACAAAAACAAAACGACGGTCTAATGCACCCAATATTTTACTATAGCAAACGCACAACTGAGGTAGAAAGCAGATACCACAGTTATGAATTGGAGTGTTTAGCGTTGGTTTATGGTATTAAGAGATTTCATGTTTATCTAAATGGAATTAAATTTAAAGTTTTTACTGACTGTGAGAGTTTTAAATTGGCTATGAAGAAAAAAGAACTTAATCCTAGAGTAGCTAGGTGGGCACTATTTTTCCAGAATTATGAGTTTAGTATTGAACATTGGTCAGGTAACAAAATGAAGCACGTAGATGCATTAAGCAGAAGTAATAACATATTAATTTTAACCGAAAATACATTTGAACAAACGTTGTCTATTAAACAGACTGAGGACAAGGAAATTAGTGGTTTAAGAGAGCAGTTGATTAACAGAGAAGATAAATGGTTTGAGTTAAGGAATGGTTTGGTTTACAGAAAGCATAAAAATGATTTGTTATTTTATGTTCCTAGCAGCATGGAGGTTAGCGTCATCAGGTCACATGAAGACTACGGTCACGTGGGACTTGAAAAGACATGTGAGGTAATTCTCAGAACGTTTTGGTTTGAGAATTTGAGGGACAAGGTTAAGAATTTTATTTCTAACTGTTTAAAATGTATTACATATTCCCCATTATATGGCAAGAAGGAGGGTGAATTGCATCCTATACCAAAGGTACCAATACCTTTTGATACACTTCATATTGATCATTATGGTCCATTGGAAAAATCGGGTATGAGATATAAGTATTTATTAGTAGTATTTGACGCGTTTACCAAATTCATTAAGTTATATCCTAATAAGACTACAAACTCTACAGAGGTAATTAAGCACATGAGTTGTTATTTTAAGTGTTACAGTAAGCCTAGACGTGTGATATCAGACATGGGGTCTGCATCAGTGGCGGCCCGTCAGGGGAGACTTTGAAACTGAGTCTCCCCATAAAAATACCTACTTGCTACTAATAAATCATAAGAATTCATAAAAAATTTTTTTTCTAATATATTAAATAATATAAATTATGAGTATTTACTGTTTTTATTATCATTAGCAGTAGACAAGCCACATAATCTATAAATAATAGTTTCTTTTGATGGTTTTTCCTGATACCATCAATACGACGGACATCATTTGGG
>JAIPRM010013958.1:0-11051 GCA_025469315.1 Stegophylla sp. TES_Ste_2020
GAATTGAGAAATTCAAAAAATGATATCTTTAAAGTACAATCTAGAGGCAAATCCGGTTTCAAAAAGTTACTGATCGAAACTTTTGAACAAGTATTTCCATACGAAAAGTTGTACACAGAAAAAAAAAATGAACATCATTGTAAAAACACTAGCTTCTTCACTTCGTTCATAATCTAAAATGCTATATCGAAAATGTCAAAAACTAAATAGCATAGAAATTTATTTTGTTTTTAAATTAATGTAAATAAATAGGAATTTTCGACGCAGAAACAAAAGTTTGCAGATATGGTATTTGTGAATTATACTGGAAGAAGGACAGTCGAGCAAATCAAAATGAAAAGTAAACCTATTTGAAGAAGTTTATGCAAAAATTGATGAAATCATTGATGTCGAAAAAACGCGCTGTGGACGTTTTACATGAAGTTTTCCTACGAAACACTAATCCTGTACAAGTCTATAAAAAGTCATCGTAGTCAGTCAATACCAGGTGTGCCCTTTCGGCTTGTTTTAAGGGGCGTGTCGAGGTCAAAACAGGTCAAATTTTTCAAGGATGCTATACAATTTGTGGTTATCATATTGTTGTTATATTATTAATTTGTAAACAAAAAGGAAAATATTTTCTCGTCTACGATCGACTATAGGTCAGGGGGTTAAAGGGCTCGTTTCCGACATGACGGTCGAATATAATAATATTACAACCGTAAAGTGTTTTGCATAGAAAATAAACATAATCCATACACAACGCAATTATTGGAGGAAAAAAAAATTATAGTAAAACATATTTTCGATTGACCCGTCGTGCTTTCGAATGTGTTTGTGAAAAAAATAAGTAAAACCTTCATGAATTTTAAACCCTAAGGTCAGAACTTTGAATAGTGCCCAAATATTTTTATGTGTTTTTTTTTTTTTTTTTTTGTGAAGGGAAAGGTTTGTTGACCAAAATGTATAGTTAAAATATTGTGTAAATGATGGGACAAGAATATCAAATCAGTTTAAGAAAAGTATTAATGAGAAATACGATGGACAATATACAAAACCAATATCTCATTAGCAGATATATATTGTATTTTACATTCTGAGTGAATTCTGTTTATTATTATTTTTCTTTAAATATGATTTTTCTCTTCATTGAAAAACTTTTTTGTGTAGAGATACTTATCCAAAAGTTTTATAAAGTTAATTTTAAGATCGGAAATTACGCCGTAATGTACTTTAAAGAAGTTATTTTTCAAAATTCTTAAAGAATAAGGACAAACTATCAAAAAATTTATAAAAATATGTTATAAACTGAATTAAAAAAAAATATTATTATCATTTTTTTTTTCTTCAAAACATAACTATGTACTAAAAATAGTTAAGTGCATACGTCACAAAAATTTCAAAAAACATTTAACCAATTTTGAGTTAAGTATAGAAGTTTGAAGATATTTGAAAGATATTTTCTCGTTTTTTGTAAGTTTTTATTTCATACAATTTTTATTTCTTGATATTAAGATTTATCTACATATTAAGTGTTTATTGATTATTTTTTTAATTTAACACATCCATCTAGTCCCACCAGATGAGTGACGAATACCCATGGTGCGAATTTATTTGGATTTCTTTTTCTAAACCAATATATTTATTTCATTTCATTTATTATAAATCCTTCCCTTTACAAAAAAATATAATAACGATTTCAGAATTTAACCTACTTTCAAAATGTTATAAATAAAATTGATTTCTTCTGGTTAACGCTTATTGGCTTGATTATTTCGGGAATATTATATTCTATGTGTGCTGGGAATCAACTCAACCGCACAAATATTTTCAGACAGTCCATTTGACTGCAATAGTAGTACACATGTGTACATTCACGCACTAACATACACAACACATGTATAATACGTCGTGTTCTGGGGGTGTAGGTGTATATCCCTATTGAATACATTGAAATGATCGTCGGGCGTGTATACCTCCACAATATTATAATAATGCAATGACGTTTCAACGCCAAATACATTACGGTTATTATTATTATTATTATTGTATTACTATCCGGCAATGTGATGTATACCTACAACGTCCCCGATTTGAAGCACAAAATCCGATAAGTTCTTGGAAACTGCACGTTTTTTGAATTTCACGCAATACCCACTTCTGTAACGAAAAATCATTTCTCCAGAAGAAGGATAAGAGCAAAGCGTACTGATAAATGAACATGTGATAAATGGGTTCAATCCCCTTTCCAACATTTTAAACAAACATTCAAAATTTCTATGCTCTATGACGTAAAAAATACTTTTAAAAATGCTTTGAGTAGTATTTAAAATATTTTTAAAAATACAGATATTTTAATTACAACTAAAATATATTTTTCGTAGAGTATTTAATAATAACTTGAGTACTTATAATAAAGTATTGAAGACAAATTTCAAATACTGTTTTATAAGTAAGTAAAGTGCATACATAATTTTTTTTTCAATCATACTTTTGTTTATTTTGATTCAGTAAAGCCATTAAAAGTTTTTTTGACAACTAAATATAAATTCTTCACTGAATAAATATCGGTTTAAAGTGGTAATTAAAAATAATTATTAGTTGTAATTTGTATTTCTATAAATATTTGCTCCATAATTTGTAAACTTGTTGAAATTCTTGCATGGCATCAACGTAATGCTTCGTGTCAATATATTATTATTTATTATTTGAAAAAATAAGATTTTGTTTTTAGAGACGTAAAATTAATATCATTTAATAGATTCACATCTATAAATTTTTAGAAAAAAAAGCATTTAATTGAAAGTATTTAATACAATAGTATTTAAAAATATGTAATTGAATGGAAATATTTAATACTTGAATAAGTATTTGAATACCAATACACAAACTTTTACTCAAATACTTTAAAACACTTATTTTAAGTGTTCATAGACAATCTTATTTTATATTATTAATATTTTCGCTATTTATTTAAAATAATTTACCTATTGTATTTAACAGTTGCTTGCGCAGAAATTTCTGATGTACAGGGGATGTATTATTTAAATCAACTGAACTGCTGAGATAAGAATGACAAATTAAATTTTATAGTTTTTTTCTTTATACTAGCAGTTTGAAATGCATATAAATTAATTACTGTGATTTTTTTAAATGTAACCTTGGATGTAAACATTTTTTCATAAATTTAGATAAATTTCAAGTGTTTTTAAGATTACAACAAGTAAGTTATTCATTTGAATGTTGGCGACATTTGTAATAGGTACTTCGTTTTTGTTTTTTCTTTTAAACAAAATTTCGGTTCGTGCAAAACACACCAAATATAAATTGTTGTAGTTAAAACCGATAATACAAAACATTTTATTATTGCCGAAAATCAATACAAAATATTTTGTTAAGAATAAAATGATAACCACGTGATAAAAAAAATGAATATTCGTTCCACTTGGGAAACTTTTAAAGTTTGGAACAAAAATTTTTGAAAAACGAGTAGTGTGATTTCTCTGCATAAAAAATATATATATATCCTATATTCCCATCACATTATCACGCACACACATATATATATACACATATATTATATGTCCTCCATCCTACCTCCAGGGTATGTCAATGTCATTTAATGTGAAAACATCACGATTATAACGTGAATATAATATGAATGTATTTACACACGTTACATTTTAATGTTATTGAATCGTGAAACGCGAACGGTTTTTCGTAATCTGAACGCGAGTCTAAACCCGACCGAAACTTGTTGGTTAATCGTTATTTATCAGCGCTTTTTTCTTTTTTCTTCTTTTCAAGTCGACAAATTTCGTTAATTGCCCCAGTTCTCGTGCCGCCGAAACTTTCGATTTACCAAAGAAACGAGAAACCGAACGAACTAAACCTCACGATACCGTCCCTAATTACCACGCGCAAACGGTGGGTATATACGCGATTATGTATTGCACGAGCGCGGGGGTGTACTTTTACGGATTAGGTACCGAAACGGGGGTGAAATCGCCAACTACCCCCGGGCGCGGTTTCGCGGAAAACACGGTCCGACCGCACGTGACTCGCGTGTCGATTCGAAAACTCGGCGTATCGACTCACGCGCGTGTCGTGTAAAACGGTCGAATTACCGGTGCGAACGGTTATACTCGTTCGAAAACCGTGTGGGGGTATTAATATTTACAGGAAAATGTTTTTTGGAAAATTAAAACGAAAACGTTCCGCAGAAACTGTTCAACAGTAGATTAAAATCGATTGTTTACGATATACTTTAAATCGGTGTTGATTTTAGATTCTGAACGAAGTGAAGAAGCTAGTGTTTTTATAATGATGTTTATTTTTTTTTTCTGTGTACAACTTTTCGTATGGAAATACTTGTTCAAAACTTTCAATCAGTAACTTTTTGAAACCGGATTTGCCTCTAGATTGTACTTTAGAGAGATAAGTTTTTGAATTTCTCAATTCTTCAATTTTTTTTTTTTTTTTGGAAAAAACTACCCAAAATTTGACAAAAACGATTAGGAAACTATCATTTTTTGATCTTATGATTTTGAAACTTATGGACAAGAATTTCTACATGAAAAAATAAAATAAACATAATTTTAAAAAAACTAGCTTTTTCACCCCACTCGGAATGTAAAACGGTAAAATATACTGAGTAGATCATTATACTAAATTAAACAAATGAAGTGGATAATTTATTAAATGTTTTCTTTTTTTCTAATAGAGATATGATTAATGTATAATTTATTTTATATAGAGATTTATATTTAAGTGTAATTAGTAGTTAGCTGCTATTAGTATTCAGTTTTATTGATAGAGCACATCCTATTTATAATTTCTGGATCCGCACCTGTTCTTATGTTTTGGTTAACATATTATTACGACGATGTGAATTTTGTATTGATTAATCATTAAACATGAAATGAACATAAAAATTTATCTTTTTGTTTCTATTTTCTATGTAAATTTTAATAATGTTTTGTGCTTGTACTTGAAAAATTATCCGTCTATACTAGATAAAATTATATGTTTATCCAGATTTAGTTATTTTTGCCCCACACATGGTCTCAGTCAGGTGATTGCAAAAATAGTTTTGAATTTGTGGCGTCGATTTTAACGGCTATAATAATATATAGTATTGTGCGACACGAACGAGACGAGAATTAATTTCCGAAGAAACGGCAATAATAATTCACGGGGTCGTGTTAATATTGTCAAATCTATTGTCGGTTTATGGTAGAAAAAAAAAAGAAACAAAACAACGCGTTTTGACCTGGTTATTGTTGAACCGTGAACGCGCGACGACGACGACGACGCTCGTATTGTCATGTTAATAATAATTTCCTACAACAGCGACAAACAACAACAGCAACAACAACAACAATAATAATAATAATAATAATAGAAGCCGACGCGTGTATTTTGTAAATCCACCCACCAACGATCGTACGGTGAATTATTACGTGACGCACGGCACTCCGAGTATGTAATTTCACTACACCAGTGTCCGCAAACACTCGCCGTTCGGTATTCTCGTGGAAATAACGACCATTGTGCTCGTGTTCTGTTACGGGCGTAGTAAAATAATAACAGTCATATTGTTGTTATTATTATTATTATTATTATTATAATAGTACGCGGCGACGATTGTCTACTGATATTTTTTGTGTCGTAGTCGCCACCGTCGCCGTTGTTGCTGGTTTTTATTGTTTTTTTTTTTTTTCCCCCCATCCGACCTTTGTTTGGTCATTGTTTGGCCACTTATCACACCCGACGACAACGACGATGACGTCGCGACGCGTTTCTGCCAACGTTTCGCCCAAGAACGCGCTATAGTTCGTGTATTATTAATTTAGGGCCCGGATTTAAATGCACTAAAAGCCATCGAAAAATGCTCTAAAAAATAGCCGAAAATGCCCTTAAAAAATGCAATTAACCGTAAAAATTCTCTTAAAAAATGTATTTTACCATGAAAATACTTTTAAAAAGGTCCTTTGTATTTTTATATTTTAATTTGTTTTCTTATTTGCCATCTGTCAAGTCTAGGCATCCATAAGTAAAGGTAAAATATAGACATTATCGCAATATTATAGAAAGATTTCTAGGTACTTTTAAGGAAAAACCCAAAAAACATGAATAATATTGATTCGTATTATGTACAGATACTATACATTATAAAAATTGTACGTATAATGTTGAAATATACCTTCAAATGAATAAAATGACCGAATAATGCTAAAAATTAAAAATGCAAAATAAAAGTTTCACTTTTGAGTTCTCTGTTACATGAAACAAATTATGTACTTGGAAAGCATTGCCTAAGATCATCAAAATAAATATGTATTTCGCATTGGAATGTGCGTAACGTCGCGCCCCGACAACAACAATATAATATACCACGATTTTCCAGACTCATATACTATAGTCCTCCACTTGCATGCTGTACGTTAAATTCGTTATTTTGTAACGTTAAACGCGTACCAGAATTCGGAGGGGTGGTGTGACAGAATGTGGTACTGTCAAAAAAATTAAAATCAATCGGTTGTGTACTGTTTTTCACCCCCGGCCGATTAAAACCTTAAAAACCGGTCTGTGTTTGCTGTCGAAACGGTGCATACTATTGAAATCCAAAAAACGATAAAATTCCAAATTTTCCGGAAAGGGGTGGCTCTGTATAGTAAACCCCCACAAAAAATAATAGTAATAATAATAATAACGGGTAAACAGGGATAAATTCAAGTACGAAAAAAATCCCTTAATTTAATTGAACATTCGTGGCCGAGGGTGTTGACAAAATGTATCTGGCTTCAGATCAAGTACACAATGTAGAGTAATTTCAAAAATTAAAAATCAATATATTAATCAAAATAGTAGCCAAAACAAAAGGGTCAACAACGCGATAATGCGAAATAAGAAGAAATATAATATTATAAAAAAAATCTTACCTTTGTGTTTGGACATGGTGACGGATTCTAGGGGCTTGTAGAGTTTCACCGACGTGGGATCGGTGAACGGTGGCGGGGATTCGGTTCCCGACCTGGAGCTGCACTCGGTGAGGTCAATTATCGTATCGGACATTGCGGCAGAGTGTTCTTGTATCAGTTTTGGTCCCAGTTTCTTTACCATGTAGCATCGGGGCATGATGACGACAGCGGTGTAGATATCGCATGCGACAAAGATAATAAATCGATATTTTTTTTGATTTTTTTTTTTTTTAGTTTGTTTTTCAACGATTAAAATAATATAATAATAATAACTTCTCGGGATCTCTACGCTAAACGCGCTTTACACGACTTGAGCACTAAATATTATCGTTACAAAGACAAACAGGAACTATAAAAGTGTACACATTTAAAAATATCATAATGAGAACTCAATACTCTCGCGTTCACAAACTAAATCTATTTATATATTATGTATAAATTTATATTGCTTTCTGGTCCAACACAAAAAAAAAAAAAATCGTATCAATTACGATTTATTATATTGCTAATTATTATTGCTATTACGTTTCGTGTGTGTGTGTGTGTATTTTTGAGTATGTGTGTGTATGGGTGTGTGTTTGTTTCATTTAACAAAACGTTGTTTCCCTTTATCGCCACTGAATTGAGCTTTTTTATTTTTCTATAACTATTGACTGGGCGTGTTTTCCTGTCAGTATTTGTGTGCTCGATAAATCTCGATGTCTTGATGTCTGACGTGAACGACGGCCGACCACGAAAGACGAGAAACAAAGGCGACAGACTTCGTAACAGACACCTGTAACACGAGAGTAAAAAATATATTTATAATTAACGGTATTATTACTATAAGAGTATGTTAGATTAGATATTACAAGTCGGCATGAAACGTGTTGAGAAGTCATCGCATTATAAACTTAAAAGTTTTTGATTTGAAGTCATTAATTTCATTTCAATTACTATATTCATATTTCAAATTTAGTTGTTGCAGTTATTTAAGTTTTAGTTTATTATTAAAATAGGTAAAGTATAATAATCTTATGGTACTTTTTTCGTAATCAGATTGTTGGTTTTTCAAAATATTTGTGAGCAATTTCTGTTGTTTCATGAATAAGAATTAAATGATATTTATCTAAATCGATTCCTGATTATTTTTATTTACAAATTCAGTGACGTTATTATGAATGCTGATATCTTTTATAAACAAAGAGAAAAATTGATGTATACTTGAATAAAATATGAAAACTGTAGTGACGGATGTTGGGGAGACATTATAATTTTTGGGGGTACATATTATTTTAGACTTATGCACACCTCTTCTACTTTTTTTCAAATTCAAGTACTGGATATTAATCATCGATATCACATTGCAACAAAAAAGATCTTTTATACTCCATAGCATCACTGGCGGAGTACCTTTTTTTTTTTTGAGCTTATCAATAACATACTTTGGACCATTATATATAGATCAATAGTAATTTCAATTCAAAACATATATTTCAAATTCCTACATTTTATTATCTATAATACGATATTTTATTTTGTATTTTTCCTCCTCCCTCCATCCACAATGAAGCATCACTAAGTACTCCGATAAGTTTAATATTTGCATGATGAAACTCTGTTTTTTTTTTTATTATTTCTTGTCATATTCTATTTTTTGTTTTATTATAGTCCTGAATACTGACTTGAAGACATACGAGGAAGGCAATACGTGAATAAGAGAAAACTGTTTTTTACGAGAGACCACAGTTCAGAAAATAGACAACTGACGGCTTCACTGACTCTTCAGATAACACATTTTACCTTCTCTCTCTCCCACCAAAAACATACTAACCAACCATTACCATCCCTGCTGGGGGTCAAAATTTAAATTTAAATCGTTCCAAATATTATTACGATATTTAACTTTATATGAAAAAAGGGTTATCTATCATTATAAATGCAAAATTAATACCATTTTGAGAATAAAAAAATAAAAATAATTTTTTGACTCTCTTGAACAGGATAAACATGTTACTTGGAGAAAATAGCCTTTTAATCGACAAAGTTAAAATGCTAAAAATTAAACACAATGGGTGGATAAATCCAACCCCTAGGATTTTAAAGTTATTATTTTCTATGATTTCAAAGATAATTTATTGCCAAAGAGCATATTGATGATTAATATTTCAGCGCATAAAATAACACTTTTCTATTAATCTGCGTACTTTGTTATGCTGGGCTTTGTTTCGTCAGATTAAAAACTTGAAATTCGTGTGATATTATAAAAATAAATAAATGGAGTTAATGTATTTTGAGTTAAATCTATTTTTTGTATAAGAGCTAAAATATTAAATTTAATAAAAAAATGAATATTGTTAAAAAAAAAGGTTTTAGGTTTAGGTTTTGTGTTGTTATTTCCACAATGTATAGATACATGATTATAATAATATACATAATACAATTTTACACTCGAGTGATATTATGCGTTTTATTACAATAATTATAATCCAAAGAAAGTTAGCTTTATTTGCGTTTGCGTCCCTACTATGATTTTAAACAAATATTTGTGTTTCGGAATACTTTAAACGTACATTAGTTAACAGTATAATATTTCTTCATAGTCGCTATGTACATATTGAATGTAAGTCTTGTGCGTGTCGTTAAGGGTAAAATAAAATCGTTTACTTTAAACTGCGTATGCGCTCTGGTATTTACAATGTATTCTCGACTAAACATGAATTGGCAAATTGTAATTATTTATTTTTTATTTTTTTTTTTGAAATCATAAAAGATTACTGGGCCTCACTGAGAAAACTCAGAAAAAAAAAACGTGCTTTATTGAACAAAAGATAAACAATGCGAGAAAAAATATCTATATAAATTACAGAGCTTGAAACATTATGCATTTAAAATATCATAAAATAGTCACTGGTATTGTCACATAAAATGTATTTCTTTTTTCGAGTAATTTTTTGTATTTCGACGATTTAGGTAGATTCCAGAACAAAGAGTATAGGTTAGGTTAGCCCGTCGACATTTTTTTTTCGAACTAAACGACCATTAAATCCACCACTGATCGTACCATTAGTTTACGGAAATCTCGGTTTACCTACGAACAGTGGCGTAAGTCAAGCAGAATATCGAGAAGGGGGGGATCACACAAAAAGCTCACAGATCCACGTGAAGCTTTATCACTCACTCCAGTAACAATATCTTTCGCAAACAAAATAATACATTAAGAAATATTACTCGTCATATTGGAAATAACTTGAAGTAGACGAAAAAAAAAAACGGCGAAACTAAGCTACCAAAAATAAAATTACTGTTATCCAACGCCGGATTAAGTGCTCACTAGGCCCCGGGCGGAAATTTCATATGGGCCCTTTTGACAAAAAATTCTTTGAAAATCCTCACGCTTCGCTCGGAAAAAATAAATTTTCTAACTAATATACAAATTAAACTTAAAAATTATTATCAATATATCAATATATATATATATATTTTATACGTCTATAAGAGTATTACTTTATAGTATAATAAAAGTCAAGACTGCCAAATTAATATAAATAATAATGCATGATAATACAAAGTTTAGTGATAAGTTTTAAATTTATTAACATGTCAACAAAAAAAAAAAAAAAGGTAATATATTATTATAAAACAAAAACTATTTTATTAAATAAATTTTTTTTCTTGATCTACTTGAAGCCACCTCCCTTAGTACTTCATTTACGCTAAGTATAACTTAAAATCACGAAATAATGTGATTCAGTCTAAAAAAGAATGGGTTCTTGTCACTTTGACACTTGGGTGGACCCCGGGGCTTCAGCCCCGGCTAGACCCCCCCCTTAATCCGGTTGTGTTGTTATCCTGTTATAACTGGTACATTTCAATAAAAACTGTAATTTGTGATATCACCGATATTTCTGAGGTCACAAGTTGTTGTTTTATGACCCCCCCTCCCATATTTGTTTAAGGCTCACATGAGATTGCATTTGCAACCCCTATTTTACAACTCTCTTTCAGTGGCGGATACGAGGGGGGGCGATGGGGCGATCGCCCCCCCCCTTGGGCTGTATTTTTATGTTATTTTTATATTATAATATTGGGCTGAAACTCACTAAATGC
>JAIPRM010013959.1:0-11051 GCA_025469315.1 Stegophylla sp. TES_Ste_2020
CGAAACTTTTGGACAAGTATTTCTATACGAAAAAGTGTTAACAGAAAAAAAAAAATAAACATCATTGTAAAAACACTAGCTTCTTCACTTTGTTCAGAATCTAAAATCAACATGTTTATCACATATCTCCTGAGATTTTGGAAATTAATCACAGTAAGACGAAACAGATCTATCGATCTCTTCGAACACTTACATTGTGGGGGTGAACTTACGATGATATGAACGAAAAAATAAAAGGTATCGACTTTTTCAAATTTATAGACTTTATGACATACATTTAATTATCTATAATTCAATTATCTGTATTTTATTCAATTTTCAAATCAACAGGATTTAATTTGATCAATGTCAATATTATTAAATGGTAATGTCCATCATAATATCTGATTAGAACATTAGAAAATGAATATTAATTTAAAAAAAAACATATAATTGTTATTTATGTATTTAAGATTTCAAGATGTAATCCTTTCTCAAATTTATAAATTTTATGACAAAATGATGTAAATATTAAACTTATTGGTATAGTGATTTGAACAAATTAATCCTTGACGTTTTGCACAATTATAATAAAATAAAAATTTTTATCGCTAAAACAGATTGTTAACATTGATAAAAAAAAGATATATAGTAAAAAAAAATTACCAGAATGTAACGTGGAGTTTTAAACAAGACTATTATATAGCAATTAATACATATAATATTATAATTTATGTCAGGTTGGATTTAAGTCAATAACAATGACTTAAATCTCATTTGAACGTTTATAATTTTATTAACCTACGATATTCGTGTATTATTTTGGTAATGGGACATATAGGGGACACATTTTCATAATTTACTTAACGTGTTGAATAAGTTATACATGTTTATTGTCAGAGTATTCTTCAATTATTAATTACGTTAACAACAATAACTAGAATATAGGACATTCAACGTAATATGTATTTATGACCGGCATTCAAGTACTATTTTCAGTAGCAGTAAATTAAATTGATGATGAATAAGTAATATCGAAAAAATATCTTTACATTTTACCGTGAACTTTGCATTTTAAATTGATTCTCGATGTTCCTGCACGGTTTTTCGATAATGAAATATTTAATTGCTAAAGAAGATATACATAAAACGTTTACATTAATTAACAGCTGTCAACTTTTAACCAGTAATTAATAGTTTAAAAAATAACCGAACAGCAATAATATCTAAGAGTAACGTTTAAGATGATAATATTATGTTCAGATATGAATTCATAATATCGTGGTCAATTAATGTGATTTGACTGTAAATAATTAGATACATTCGGTGTTTCCAGTTTGTTTCACAGACTATAATTCTTCTTAACTTCATACGGTTATGTTATAGTTATACTTCATTATGCTTAATATTTATTATAATATGTAAGTACTGTAATTCTATATACGTACCTGTTACTTTTTAAAACAACGTGATTTAAGACTTAAGCAAAATTAAACAGTCTGAAGTAATTGTATAACGATAATTACGTACGTCAATCATATTGGATTAGAATTTTTTTACCAAACAATCAACTCAAATATATTTGAATTAAAAATCGATGGACCCGAAGAAATACATTAAAAATATCAATCATTATTTAGTTATTAATTGTAAAATCATTTATTGAATTTATTATAAAAGTAATAGATCCTTGGAAATTGTCACTACTAACGCACTATCTATTAAATGAAATGAGATTTATCAATTTTATTGCTCTTTATGTATATAGATTATAGACACAATTAACGTGTTAATGATATGTCTTCTGACGTAACAAACAGTTTGATCGATCACTTCAATCGCTCGGGAGGACTTACGAACAGCGGAAGCCCTTTGAGTCACCGAGGTAAAGAATATACAAGTTTTTTTTTTTTTTTTTCAAATGTTTTACCTATTTTATTTATTTTTTTTCAATTAAATCCCACTGGATACTAAAGTTTCGATGTACCTTAGTACGAGGCCAAGTGCAGCGCGCCAAGTTCAGTCAAAAATCCATTTAAGTACTGGAACGGAAGCGACGGCGCATTCAGAAGGGCTTCCGGTAAACGATTTATATACGTTCTCTTACGCTTTTATTATTGACACGTCGTACCAGTAAATCTTCAAATTGATTTTTTATTTTCATTTGTTACTACTGACGTTTTTTGACGCGGACGACTCGACGATAATGTTATTGTGGAACGCAATCGAAGCATGCAATATACACATTTCATTTAGCTGTTAACTTGTATGTTCATATGAATCGTGAGTTGACATGCTGTGGTGTGATTTCAAATTCAAAATATGTTCTCCTCAAAATTCAATATAGATAGACGTCATAGACATTCTCAATTCACGTTTATTCGTTTTTGAAACAGCGAACAACATGTGTTCTTTTTATTTTATAAAACGTTTCACATACTTTGGTAATCAAAGGCTGACATAATATTGTAGATTTTGACTGAATTTCACTGCGTCCGAAATACAATCAAAACTGCATTCATCTTTGATTTACTTCTCTTTTCGTGTGATTTGAAATTAAAAGTACATTCAGTGTTGTGACGTCATACCGTGATACAGCATAATATGGCAATATCGGTACGTACGTGCACGTATACATATTATCTAATATTAATTATTTTCAATATAAATGGACTTTTCGTATGTTTTTACTGTACTTTCACGAAACGTGTAAAAATTTCTTTTTTTTTTTTTTTAAATATGACCCACTAAAATTGTGTAAATCGTGCTTCTTCAAATATATATACATACATTTAGACAATATATTATTGTTTTGAAATTCATCAAAACATCATTAATAATTTTCATTTCTTTAACATTTTACTAGAATTCGTATTTCGTAAGTGTGACGTTTTCGAAGAAAATTATCGCCATAAAATAGAAATTTTTTCTGCTATTAAAATAAATTGACTAAACCCATGACTGTCACGAATTTCTAAAATAAAACAGAATTAAAAAAAAAAAATTAATTTATGAATTTTTTCTAAAGTGCATATTCCACGAACAACAATTGATAGCTATTAAATGCAAAAAATTGTCTTTTCATTTTTGATAACGAACAGTGCTCAAGACCTAGAGCAATTGCGTATTTATTTGTATTTTGAATCATATGAAAGATTAGTAGAGTGAACTGAAATTCTCTAATGTACTAAATGGAATTCAAAAGCATATTTTAGGGATTTCGAATTTTTTCTGCTGTTTTCTGAACCATATTTAATATTATGTTATATTTACTTAGATAACCATTATAAGGTTGAATTCCTTAAGGAATATCCTTAAGTTATAATATAACTATATACTATAAATTATAATAATACTTGGCAAATAAAATAGTTTATTATTTCATGCCATGGGGGAATAATTATTTTTTCACTCAGCCTGCTCCTCACGGTTATTCCTCTCTGTATTATATTTTAAACGTATTTATTTTTCATTTTTTGTTATTTAAAAAAATTAAATTTTACAGTTTTTTATGTGGTTTAATGTAACCATGATAACATGTAATGATAATTATTAGAACACAAGTGCAGTTGTCGAGTTTGCAACTTAATTTTAACATTATTTATTTCTAATTAAGTTAGATATTTTTGAAATTTTTCGCCTTAATTAAAAAAAAAAACAATTTTTCAATTTTATATTCACGTAATTATATTAATTTTTCTACTAGATACTTTTGAAACGGTTTTGAACAAAATTATTATGTAATATAAATATCAAATTGTAAATAAATAGAGGATATACCATGTGCTCGACGTTCAATATTATTATGATTATAATTAATTACACTAATTATAATTAAATGAAATTAATTATATTAAATCACATTAATTATATTATAATGATTATTATTATTCGATCGTTAGGGCTGTGGTCAACGATGTGGTTTCCACCGAGCCTAATCCACGACCGAATTTCACCGTTCGTAAACATTTGAACAACGGGCGGCCGCGGGATAGACGGCGAATGAATGGCGGACGTTACGTCGTCACAGTGATTTATTCTTCGACCGCAAGTGCAAAGCGAAAAAAAAAAAGAAATAAAACCAATAATTGATATTATACTATAACATACTGTACGTTCGGTTGCGGTTAATCGGTCGTCGGGTTTCGCAGAGTCACATGACGCGAAAACGTAATGTTTACTTATTATTATTATTATTATTATTGTATTACTATGATAATAATAATAATAATAATAATAATAATAATAATATTGAAGTTATGGAAAATAAATTGGATTTTTTTTTTTTTTTTTTTTGTCGCCTCTTATCCAACAACAACGGTTATTATTAATCATTCGAACATAATATTATTTTATAATGTCGTAATCACGTGACTGCGGATTACTCGCGGTGAACCGAATTTATTACACATGTATATACAGCAACAGGCTGCTGGTTATACACTTGTAATTAGAGTGAAACGCGAATAAATTCTCATTTATTCCTATACGATATTAAATTATTGCACTGCACTCGAAAATATACTGTTATGAAAACTTGTGTCTAGAGCAATGCATGTAATTTCAACCGATATTTAAATTTTAATTATTTATTGGAACTGTACGCGAATTATTTCCATCGAAAATAGTATTTTTTTTTTTTTATTGTAAAAAACATTTTATAAGTACCTTCTACGTACAGTGTGTGTTCGAGGACAATTTGAATGCTCTTGCGCTATACGAAGAATTTAAATTTATTTTTGCCAAATTAACATTTAAAAGAAAATTTACCACCGCGCGAATGTCTAAATGACATATTTTTTTAACCGTATTCATCTTTAAAATTCAAATTAGTATCACATTTTTTTTTTTTAAAAACTTTGACTGTTTAAGTTTTGTTCTGTCTTGAAAATCGACTATTTGAAAAGTGAGTTTCACAGTTTCGACGTATGAAATTTATTCGGTCAACTAATCAAAATAATATTATACTATGTACGAGAAATTCGTTTTAATAAATTGGTGGAAATAATATAAATGTTTTGTAATTATTAGAACACACTTAATAATAATAAAAAAAACCCGGATGTATTTCGCACCATGGGTATTATTTGCTCATCGGGTTAGATACCGTTGGTGGATGTATTGAATTTTAAAGAAACGATAAATTATTTCTTCAATAATACGATTTTGAGCGAAATATGTTAAAAATACATAGAACAATAAAAGTCGTTATTTTAATACATCCACCAAGAGTATCTGACCCGAGGAGCGAAGAATACCCATGATGCGAAGTATGTTCGGCTTTTTTTATCTTTATTTATTATTGCTGTACTCAACTTTACTTAAAAATTTCATAAAATTTGTATTAAAAAAAGATAGTTTCCAAGTCTATTTTATCATAATATTTTGAATAGTTTTTCGAAATATTGAGAAAACGATATTGAAAAGTTCGAAAAAAAAGTTCATTGGCGTATTTAGGGGGGCTAAGCCCCTTCAGAATCACTCATATCCCTCCCAGATTTTTTGAAAATTGCTTAAGGTTAATGTACTTTGGTGGGAGCTAAATCAATAAATAAACATTTTAGCCCACCCCCCCCCAAATATTTTTTCCCCTAATTACGCTAATGTTAGAGTGACATCTAGAGGTAAATTCGGTTTCAAAAAGTCAAAACAATTGGATAATTGTATTTCTACGCGAAATAATCTCTGTGCTCTGTGCCGGGGCGTCGCGGTAGCAGCAGCGGTGCTGGTCAACGTTGGCCGACGTCGTTTCGCATCGCGGAAGCGATAATAATATTATTATCGTAATAAAATAATAATAATAATAATAATAATAACCTACTTATCGGCGGCGGCGACGGCAAACGTCAAGGCTGCCGCCGAAGTACCGTTCATTATATTATTATTATTATACTCGTCTTAACGCGCGCGCGCGCGCGCACGAGAGTGTGCCGTGGCATATTCTACTTTTAACGTTTTCTACCGCACGAATTTTTCTCGTAGAAAATACAAAAAAAAAAAAACGAATAAAATCTCCTCGTTTTCTCTCTCGTCGACGACGACGAGACGTGACCTCCGTGTGACCCCGCGGCGGCGGCCAGCTCTTTATTAAAATTTATATTATCGTACGCGCACACAAACACAAACGGCACAAGCCGGTCACGACCAACTACGACGTGTGCAGTGCGTGTGTGTGTGTGTGCGTGCGTGTGTAGATACGGCGGGGGAGAGTAGACAGTGTAATAATAAGAATAATAATAATTACATATAAAGTAAGAATGAAAAATATATATTATGATAAAAATCCTCTTTTTTTTTTTTTTTTTTTTTGTACATTTTTTATAACATAATAATAACGATAATATTATGCACGTGCGTTGTAAAACGTATGCAGTAGCAGCGATTCCGACGTCATTCACGGGAAAAAACGACTCGTGGTCGACGACGACGAAGACGACGAAGACGCGCGCGCGCAGAGAAAACGTGGGAACGAGCCGTCGCGTCGTCGCCGTCACCGCTTTATTCCATTAACGCAGTGGTTCCCAACCTTTTTTTGACTCACGGCACCCTATGTATTTTCAAAAAATTCTGAGGCACCCTAAACTCTATACTCTATATTAATATATCGCGTATTTAGATTTATAATTTGTGACTTTGTTTTTTCTTTAGCTAGGTATAACCAAAAGTGGCAAAATAGTATATACCTACATTTATATTATATTTTATTAAACAAATTAATATACATTATTTTACGTTAATCCTACAGTTTACATTCTGAGTGAAGCGTAGAAGCTAGTATTTTTACAATTATGTTTATTATTATATTATTATTATTATTTTATGTGTACGCGTTTTCGTCTAAAATACTTGTCCAAAAGATTCGACCAGAATTTTTTGAATCACCATTTGCAGAACTAAATGGTACTTTTAAGAGGTAATTTTTCGAAATTCTCAATTGTATATAAAATCAGTGTGCCAGTTAAAATACATAGAACATTACAGTACTACTACAAATTATATAATTTGAATTAGGTTTTATAATATTATAATCTATGCTATTATACACATACATTATATTTTTCATAAAATTATTTTTTCTTAAAAATTATAATTCAAACATTTTGGCGGCACCCTTGTTTAAGTTCACGGCACCCTAAGGTGCCGCGTCACCCCGGTTGGGAATCACTGCATTAACGTAATCGTATAATATTATAACGACAACAACGTGTGATTGTGCGAGTGTTTGTTATATTGTGCGGATGTCCGGATTGAGCGTGAGGCCCGAGGACTCGAAGACGACGCTAAATTAGACGACGTTTTTTTTTTTTAATTTCATTCTATTTATTATCCTGCTGTACGCGTGGGCAATGTTTAATGGGTTTTTTGGAATAATAGAAATTCAGCAATGCGTACTAGGATTGGATTTTTTCAACCGGTTAAATACGGTCGATTGAAATCTGAAAATTAAAAATTCATTTTTCGCACCATAAACAATATTGATAAAATATAAATTATAATTTAGATGGTATTATTACTACTGTTTTACTGAAACTTTCTACAGCTCACATTTGATAAATAGTTTGTTTCAAGAATTTGTTAAAATGCAAATTTAAAAAAAAAATTATCAATTGACCGGTCAAATTCCTTTTGAATTGTCAATTGACAAGATTTTGACCGGTCAATTGATCGACAGCCAACCCTAAATATAACATTATAATATGAAAGGGACGTGTACATTCTCCGTTTTACCCAACTAACATCATAACAACGAATTCGCGTTCTGTGGAGTTATTATTAATTTCATATCGCCAGTTTTAATAATAGGATATAGAATTGATTGTTATAAACATGTTTCTATGTGGGAATTTTACGATACTTTTTTTTTAAAGCGAATTATAAGCGTTTTAGAATTTTTGTATTTTATATAAATCAAGACAAATATAGTTATAAATTAACTCACTTGAAAATTAATTTACCTCAAATAACTCGCCCAGGAACAAAGACAATTAACTTTGAATTTGATAATGAGCCAATTTACTTATTGTTTACTTTACTATTAAAAGCTTTCGATGTAAAATTGATCACACCGAACGCGAATTAGCTAAGTTGTGCGCGTTGGTAAGATGGGAGACAACACATACTTGTATATAGCGTCGACATCTTAAGTGAACGCTAGATCACGAATTCGCTTATAACTGATAGATTAAAATTTCAACATTGTAACACGTTATGTTGAAGAATATTACCATAAAACATAGAAACTCTCTTACACGCGAAAACAAAACACACGGGTCACTGCAATGGAAATATAAGTACATGACATTTGCACACTGTATTCAAGAGAATTTTTTTCTGCGATTTAGTGCGATTCTATTTATTATTATTTTTTTTTCTATTTGACTATGCGCTATTTTATAAACGTTGAGAAATCACATAAAATCATAGACTTTTAATTTAATTATTCTTTCATAATCGTTTTATCGAAAAAATAAAAACAGTTGAACTTTGCTTCTGTATTTTGTAAAAAATTTTAAATGTCTTTAGAGTAATAATATTATCCTTGTTAAAACGTTTTTGTGCAAAACTCGTTTTCAGTCTTAATACGTGTAGGTGCAAATTGATAATATCCTTTTAATGTTTAGGCACTACCCGAGAAGCGAAGAATACCAGTGGTGCGAAGTATGTTCGGCTTTTTGTCTATACCTTTCTTTGCTGTACTTTAATTTATTTTACTTTGCTTTACTTTTTTATGTATTTCTTATGAATTGGCATCTCTAGAAGTAGAATTCGATTTATTGGAAAATAATGAGGCCTTTTATCCCGAATTAGTGAATAATATTTTTCGTTGTCACTGCTCTACAATTCGACACAATAGTCGGCACCCGTTCGTTCGCCTAGTTATAATTTTATTTCCCCGATTTTATCAAAATTCACCAAAATTTTAACAATGCAACTGGACAGTATGTTAACCGTCTGATTCAAAACACTTCTATCAATAACCTTGAGCGTAAAAATTAAAAAATTTCTTTTTACAAATAGATCAATTGGTTTTTATAATTGCATTAAATTACTACATTTATCGATTCTAGACTTCCGAGGCCTAGTCCTAACATTACAATTACTGTCTCGACATTTACTAAGATTTTTATTAACAAATTATACAGCTGCGCCAGCTAATGAAGCTATACCGGTATGATGAAAAAGAAAAGAAATTTAGTTTGTTTTATTTAATCGATTGTTAACAAGTCGATAATGAACGTGGCAATAATAATATAAAAATATTCTCGAGCTGACCCCGATTGATAAGTATTCCTAATCGATTGATGAATTGAAAAACAAAAGAAAAACAACAACTGCCTTCAGCATCAGAATTTCATCGAAATACTTTTCATATTTTTGTCTTAATTATGTCCATCATCACAGATTTTTGATTTAAAAAATAGTTTTTAAGCAGTTTTTTTTTCAAATTTTAGGTAGTTTTTCCCAAATTTTGGAGAGACTATTGAGAATTTCGAATAACGACCTACAAAAAGTATCTAAATGAGCATAATTGTAATACAAACTACTGCTAATCGAACGTGTACCTACAAAAAAATTAAAAATAATCATCATTATAAAAACATTAACTTCTTAATTCCACTCAGAATCTAAAATGTCGAAAACGTTACTGCTAAAAAAAAACGAGGCATAACAATATAACGATTCAATTACCTGTATTTTGACGAATGTCTTATCGAAATCTATATAAAAAAAATAAAATAGAAATATACATAAATTTATAATAATTACGTATTAATATGTAATTAATAATAAAATTATACAATAAATTAATTATGATTTAATAAAAGCATGTAAAATCAGAACATTTTAAGTTCATATACTTATTTTCATTCACAATAATATTCTTTCGACTTGAGAAACTATTGCCTAAATATATCGATAAAATTGTCGGGGTGGCCAGTTAACAGTTGAGGGTGGAACGGCCACTCCTGGCCATACCTCCGATGTCGTCTCGTTTATTGGTCATTATAATAATATATTATTATTTAACTGTATCAATCGGTGTTTACTGTATCATCTAAATGACTAGTTATTTCTAATTCACATAAGGCGACCAAAAGACTTAAATATTAAAATAATAAGATATTTAAAAAAGAAAAAAATAATTTTATTGTATGTTAATTACGTTAAAAAAATAAATAAAAATGTAATTTGTATTGAAATAACATTGTTGTATTTTTTAAAACTTCAAAAACTGTTTCTATTCACAATCAAACAAATCACATTAAATTTATATGTATGTTTCTATTCACCTATACACGAGTTTGTATAGAAACAGCAACATACTTAATGATAAATTTTGAAATTTAAGACTTTAAATTTTTAATGATTGTATTGTGTGTTCAAAAACCCAAATTTGAAGCCATTCCATATACTGTTTTGTTATTTCCATTCAAAAGATATAAGCTTTTAAAGTCGAAAAGCGTGTTTCTATTCACCCTGTTTCACGGTTATATAAGGTACCTCCTACACAATACACGTGTGCAGAACGGGTTTTCTTTCTCGAAACGTTGTGATGTCGTTGTCTTTATTCACGTGCTTTCGTGGTCAGGGCACTGAAAACTAATTCCGCTAGTTCGTGCCGTTCAATTTGCCCAAAAAATTATCACACCTGTTATTATAATAATAATAATAATAATAATATTATAGGTGTTCGCCTAGTTTACTGTTATTTTACTACTGTCGCTGCTAATAATAATTACAATAAGACTACTTGTTGTATATAGATTCCAAATATTTCGTGACCGTAAATTATATATTTCGGCGTTTACATGTTTTTAATGATAATAATAATGTACACGCGGTTTATACCTATCATCTATAATGTAATTAGCGCAACGAGAGAGACCCTGTATATTAAAAATCACCTAACACGCACACTCGCCATTACACCGTGAAATTATTGAAACGATCAAATAATTTTTTAGATTCTGAACTAGTGTTTTTACAATGATGTTTATTTATTTATTTTTTTTTTTCTGTTAACACTTTTTCGTATAGAAATACTTGTCCAAAAGTTTCGATCAATAACT
>JAIPRM010013960.1:0-11050 GCA_025469315.1 Stegophylla sp. TES_Ste_2020
TCAAATTCTGATCAAAAAATTATGGTTTTCGAGTCGTTTTTGTCAAATTTCGGGTAGTTTTTTCCAAAAAAAACATTGAAGAATTAAGAAATTCAAAAAATCACCTCTTTAAAGTACAATCTAGAGGCGAATCGGGTTTCAAAAAGTTATTGATCGAAACTTTTGGACAAGTATTTGATATTTTTTTACAAAAAGTTGTACACAGAAAAAAAAAACTAAAAAATAAAAAAAATAAAAAATAAACATCATTGTAAAAACACTAGCTTCTTCACTTCATTCAGAATCTAAAATGTTAGAAAAATGTCCAAAATTTTCTTGCGCCAAAATCTTTCTTATATTATTTTCTATCTTTGCTTAAATTTTCATATAATTCGGATCAAAAAATGAGATGGTTTCCGAGTCGTTTTTGTCAAATTTTGGGTAGTTTTTTCTAAAAAAAAAAAAAAAATTGAAGAATTGAGAAATTCAAAAAATGACCTCTCTAAAGTACCATTTAGAGGCAAATCCGGTTTCAAAAAGTTGCTGATCGAAACTTTTGGACAAGTATTTCCATACGAAAAGTTGTACACAGAAAAAAAAAATCAACATCATTGTAAAAACACTAGCTTCTTCAATTTGTTCAGAATCTAAAATTCTTAAATTTACTACAAAATTACTGCGAGTAAACAATAACCATCTCTACATTGTATTGTAGTGATATAATTTTTACCGGATAATATTGACGGGATGTCGACTGTGACCACGTGATGATTTTCACTTTATTACAATATTATTCTCTCGAGTTGTTACTTGAAAATAATTAGGCCAATCATGTTTTATCGCGCATCATCACTTTGGTTTATACGATTTTACATTGTACACGAACTTCGTGATTTAACGACGCATATTATAATATTGTGACGTGACATGTGGGGCAAACAGGTGTGTCAGGTATGTGCGATTGCTGACGATGAGTATAGCCTTCGTCCTTACCATAAAGTTTATGCAAGATAGTGTGTGCTGTACAAAGCAGTGCGTAGGTACTAATCGGATGAAAAAAGTGTCGGGCTTGGAATTTCTATTGACTGAATAATAATAGAATTGCGTCTGAAAAAAAAACGGAATAGAGTGAGTGTCCCATTTTTACGAGTGGATTAATTTTCTCAAATATTTACATACATTGGCCAATAAATCCATAAACAGACGACTGGTCCGGTGATTCATGATTTCAATTCAATTGTGTACGTTGTAAGATGAGCGTAGTCAAACGTTTAAAAAATAATTTTCAATAAATGTAATGTCCATTCTAGATTTCGTGAGATATCTGATTAAAATCTATTATAAATGACAATTTTTAAAATAGTCCATCGTTTAACGCCGTACATGACATTCAACATGCAGTTTTTCATCAGTTAATCGGTGTTGTGCATTAGTAGTGCCATACCTCTCTTCAATTATGACTGAAATAGAATAATTGAGACGTCTAGTTTCAAAACCAGCTAAAAGATAATTTTTTCAAAATGGATTTTTTTTAATTTTCCAAATATTCACACTGTATTACATAATTGGTAAAAATATTGAACATCAAACAAGGCTACAATCGATATTAAATGAGGACAGAAAATTGTGGTTAGTATCATAACTAGCCATCTAACAATGTTTATTTCAAATCAAGCAATAATTAAATTAAACACATGTTTTTATCTGCTGTGGTAATAGTACTCAAATTTTTTCGGTTTTCATGAAATTGAGTATAAACTATATTAATTAAGTTCTATTTGGTTATTATTTTTCACTATTAGGTAATTATATACATAAAATTCAAAATGTTTTGTATTTCTTAAATTGTCCAGTGTTTGTTTCAAAATCACCTATCTCATAAAGTCAATTTCAAAACCAGCCATAAGTGAAAAAAATTGACTTGTTGGTTTTAAAAACAGCCATATGCTTAAATTCACAACAAAACCAACCATTTCAAAACTATAAATTTATTTAACTCTTGTAATAATATTTTTTCAAAATATATTTTCAAATACAATATGTGTACCATTCAAAGCTTTGATTTCATATTTATTATAAAATTATAGACCAAGTATTTTACGTTATTTTCGTTTTTTGTTGTTTCTGAAAAATTTCGAAAATTGCTTATAGCTGGTTTTGAAACTAGACGCTTCAACTGCAGTTTATACACCGTAAACAATATTTGAATGAATATCTTTTCATATTATAGTGGATAATTTTGCAAGAATAAAGAGTATGTTGAAGTTCCGAAATATTCATAGTTTCAATGAAATTAATAAAAAAAAAATTATTTGAATTAATATTTAATACATTTCTAAAAAATATAAATGAAATCAGTAGAACTTTATGGAAATATGAGAAACAACTTACAAATATAGTCAAATACGCATTTTTAAAATAAATTATTGCATGGTAAAAATAATTGTTAAACCAAAATTTTAATTATTTTTTAAATTAATAAATCAATCATCATAGAACTATTTATTTATCAGTTTCGTATGTCCACACCGTTATTTTTAATGATAAAAATATCATGTTGATAAAAATAATTGACATAAGAACTGATTTAAATTAAATTCTTAAAACATTAATGACGAACATAATTATTTATATAATTATAATGTGAGATTATATGAAAGGCATAAATTATTTAAACTCTTTTTATAATATTTACTGTATTTCTACATAACTCACAAATTTAAATAAATATATACATTAAAGTTATAGTCTAAAAGAGCAATGTTAACCCTGTATTAACGTTTATGATTAAATTAATGCATGCATAGTATTAAATGGAAGCTTTGAAGTTAAAGTTAAATATAATTGTACAAAAAATCTGTCAAAGTTATTTTTAAATGTTTATTTAACAATTTGATGCGATGAAAATTGTCTTTTGTCATATGAAAAATATATACAAAATAGATAATAATAATATAAAGTAGCTCAAAATTACTGTGGAAAATTTCATAAACAATACATTTAACAGGGATAACACTTTTCACTGAGTATATTGTGTGAACGCTTCCAAATAATAATTATTGTCAGTTTTACATTAATTCTCATAATACTATTAGATTAATATTTAATATTTTGATAGTTTTGCAGATTATATAAACTGTTGACAAAATTAAAAGTCAAACAAATACTTGTATGAAATCAGTTTTTGGTAGCATTAACAAACAACACATCAATAGATTTAACAGTATTAAATTATAGTCATTTGGTATAGAATGATTCTGTGGCAGTTTCAATTCTATGCCTGTCATTATGTAATTATGTATTGTACAATAATAGTCACAAAAATGTCAGTATTCCAATTTGGTTAATGATTGCATAGTAATAATAATATAGCACTATCGTGTAAATTAAGGATTATCATCTATATATATATATATATGTAACAGTGATTTCAATATGTTATATTATTTAGAAAACAATATATTCCTGTCAAAAATTTCATACAACATATAAGCCCGTTTGGTCGGTGCGTATACAATAAGTTCAAAGAGAATTCGAAAATAAAATTGGTCATGTCGTTGATCACATTCATTTTTCACACGCCAAGTTATGATTCTGACCCTTTAATAAAGTCTATTGTCAAATACACGTAGCATGCCACAGGAATATGAGTATTATATCGATGGTATAGCGAACATATTATGTTGTTAGTATTGTTTTAGTAATTTTACAGGAGAACGATTTTAAACTTTGTACTGCTTTAACATTTCAGAATTTCAACCAATTAACTTGAATATTGTTGTACACTTTCTTTATTATGTTATTAGTAATTAGGATTAAAAATGATTGCTCTTCGCCTGACATAACTCATTTTTTTTTTTAAATTCACTTACAGCATTTGTATTCAAAAAACTAAATGTTAAACACTTATCACGTTTTGCTTTTATCTTCAATGAGAACAATTTTATTACAATTTTATTATATTATTACTGCTTTGAGTGGTGTAAAACAGTGCTTCTCAACCTGGAGACCGATATTTATTTTATTTAAAATATTATTTGTGTGAAATAATGCAAGTAATTTTAATTTATAGTTAAGAAATTTAATTAATGATTTTAATTAAGGAGGGTCTTGACAGTTTTACATAAAATTTAGGGGGCCTATAACAAAAAATTTTGAGAAGCACTGGTGTAATAGATGGGGTTGACAATTATTTAAATACGTATATAAAATACATGATGACCAGGGCTCGGGACTTAAAGCATTTGCTTATTTTTATGGATTGACTTAAAATGTAGCAGAGTTCTATAGAAATGTATGTCATGTTACAACACGTGGTTTTTTTGCTTTTTTCAGTGATTTTTCAAAAAAAAATGCTTATTTCAAGTTTTTCTGATAATTATTGCTTTTTTGACCAGTTTTTCTACTTTTTTATGATGTTCTCCTGAAAAGTTGTTTTTGATAGAATTAAAATTAAAAATAATTCTTAACTTATCTATGTTGTCGCATAGTCCGTCGCCATCCGCGGCATTGTTGCAGGATTAACAAAAATATTCCAACGCTTAAAATAGAACTAGATTTCGGGGAAACAAATTAATATAATTGAGTTCATGTTTAGTCAGTCTATCACTAATTTCTCGGTAAATAATATTATTTAGTATTAAATATCATCTACATTTTATTTTTCAGAAAATCCATAAAATCCTCAGTCTTGAAAATAAAATTTAATTTTTTTTATAGTATAAAGACAAAGATTTATTTTTTATTATTTTTTTTTTTTAATAAATATATTTGCTTAAATTTAAGTTTTTTAAATGCTTATTTGAGTGCTTATAAATGACGTTTTTAAGCGCTTATTTTAATGATTTTAAGTGCTATAAGTCTCGAGCCCTGATGATGACAAATGAAAACACAACTAACTTATTTTGTATTTTACTACGAAAATAATATTATAATTTTTTTTTAATGATTTATCGTAGTAACTTCTAGATATTTATCTAGATCATTGGTTCCCAATCTTTTTTATTCTATTTCCCCCTTGTAATTTTTCAAAAACCTCACTCCCCCCTTGTATATTTTCAAAATTCATATCCCCCTTAAAACATAATTTTGATATATTATTTTTTTATTACAAAAATTAGATATTAGTTAACCTACTAACTCATAATAATAACAAATTATTAAATATAAAAACAAAAATAATAACATAAAGTATAAGATATATTAATTAAATAACTGAAGCAGATTTAAAATTAATTTTTTTTAACAAAATTACCAAAAAAATGCTCATTATTTCTTCATCTCAGAATTCCCCCCTGTGCAGTATCTTAATTCCCCCCTGGGGGGAAATTCCCCACTGGTTGGGAACCACTGTTCTAGATTATTATTATTATTTTTTAATTTAATTATAAGTCTGTGAACTAATAAGTACAGTTATATTATGTGTTAATAGTTTGCACTTGTTATTTTTATGATGTTTAATATAAAAATATTTTATACGAATATAATGTAAAACAAAAACGTTCTAAGTAAAAAAATGAAATCACAAACAAAATATATACAAATCGTTTGTTTTCTCTTTAATGAATTACATAAATTTGTGTATAGAACAAATTTAATAAACATACATAGTTATATTATTCTTCAATGAGTTCATTGCATTTAGATACGTTAAATTTCTTTTTTGTTATTAAATTATCTAAATCTTTTGTACCATACTTAACCCTCACAATCATATTTGGCCGTCAAGGATACTATAACAAAAACCATATTAGACGTCATAAAGCATGACTATAAAGTAGTATTTCCCCTTTGTATACATTCGGTCATAAACATCTTTATCTTCCCTCCGAACCAGTTAGTATTTATTTAGAGTTTATATTTTATTGCCTGTAGTATGTGTTATAATTATTATTTTCACCGCTCGTACTAAAAAATTTAGAAAAATACGTAATTCGAACCATGGGTAATCTTTGCATCTCTGATGGGATACTCTTGGCGGGTATGTTCAGTTTTAAAGAAATAACGATAAATCATTTTTAAATAACAACTGTTATTTAATAAAAGAATAATCCATGTTCATTTCATTTTTCAATTGATCAAATTATGTAATAATAAGTATCACAAAGTGATCGACATTTTTCCAGAATAAAAATATTAATTCATTTAAGTGTGATTGCACACTGATCGTACGTATTATACTGATATACACGCATTGAACTCAAATGTTGAACTAAAAATTATTTTTTTACATACAACGTTTACCAAAAACGAAAACTGATTTTCATATATTCACATACACCTCATGAATACTCTATAAATAATTTCAAATTACAATAAAATACAAATACCATAATAAAATAAAATAAAGCGACTCTAATAATTATCGTAAATCAATATGTATGTGTCAAGACATAAATTTAGTACTAATGTTTATCGTGGCACTTCTGGTCAGTCACGGTTATGAAATACTTAGTTTACCGAGTAAGATCCGATACCGTCATATTTTAATACTGACGTGTTAACCACTACGTCACACAAACAGCGCTTAGTACCGATGAAAAAGTAGGTATTTAATATAATAACCGAAAATATTGAATTTTCAAAATACAATAAATCAATTAGAAAACTATTGATGCACGTGAATTTTAATTCACTCCATCGTATTCAACGTCGAAAAATACATAAGATGGCGAAAAAATATTCCTATCAACCTTTTGGGTGTTAATTTGAAATATATCATAATAATTTGTCCGTACTTTCTCCAGTTTTTTTTTTTTTTTCAATCAAACCCTTTAAAATGTTTAATTCTTTGCCCGTAAGAAATTTTATTGCACCATAATATTCTACCTAGGTATCAAATTTCCAAAAAAATCGGTCGGACCAATTTTTTTTTTATGTATGTTAAAGTGTGTATAATTTTAGATAAAACTAACGAATTTCGTCAAAATTCTAACTTAAAATGGTTATAGAGAAAAAAGCTGAATTAGGATTTTCGAGATTTTTTCAGGTCAGTTAAACACATATGTGAGTGAGATCATATTAAATGTTCAAGTCTTAATATCAAGAATCATAAATTGTATTACTTAAAAACCAACAAAAAACGAGAAATATCCGAAATTTTCAAAAGGCTGTACTTAACCCAAAATTGATAAAATCTTTTTGTGAAATGTTCTCGTGACCATTTCTAGTAGTTGGTGAAAGTTTCAAGTTTATACCTACATTATTTTTGAAGTTATGTTAAAAAAAAACAATTTTTAATTACACAGGAATTCCGGTAACTGCATATTTTGCCGTTTTTTGTCAATTTTCCAACAAATGTTCCACGTTTTTGGAAAAAGTTTTGAGAAATTTGAAAAATGACCTTTTTAAAGTACTATTTGGAAGTGATTCTGGTTCTACAGAGTTACTGATCGAAATTTTTGGGCAATTATTTCTATACGTAAATGTGTTTCCAAAAAAGAGAGAAAAAAAACTTTGTAAAAAATCTTTGTAAAAACATAAGCTTCTTCACTACCGCTCAGAATCTAAAAAAAAATAAAAAATAAATAAACATCATTATAAAGTCATAAGCTTCGTGGCAACCGCTTGGAATCTAAAAAAATAAACATAATTTTGAAAAAACACTAGTTTCTTCGCTCGAATCAAAAACTGAATCCACTAATTGAATAATTAATAGTAAATGAAAAGTCGGATAAAATCACAACACTGTTATCTATTTCAGTGTAGTTACTAGTCACTGTTTATTATTCTCCGAGCGGTTACTATGGCCAAATAAACAAAGCCTTGTGTTTGTGAACTAATATATAATTTTCTAATTTGGATTTTCAACAATTTGCAGAAGAAGACTTTTTTTCGACAACAATATAATATTATAATCGACTTTTTTGTTTGCTCATTTATTTATTATTAACTTAATAATACTGCTACGATCGAGATAAAGTCGTGCTGTTTAGCAGAAGTGTGCAACTCCTTTTGGAACTTCATGGAACGTGATGAAATGTACGGGTAAGCCTGCTTGAATTCGTAGTGTTATTAACGTGCCTAGGAGGCAAAAGTGGATAAAATATGATTTAGAATTACTTATAATTGACTATTGTGGAATCGTGAGTCGCGGGATACTATAATAAACATAAAAATAATTATTCTATTTAAGTGATGTGTGAAAAATTAATATTATTAACAAGTATTTATAAAAACTTTGATTGAATTTGAATATTTATTTAACTCTGACATTGTAATTCTACATTTACTCTATTGTCGAGTTGTAACACAAATCTGAAATTATACACTGTATAATACACTTACACACATATAAGATCAATGTACAATAACACAAAAACGAATTAATTTCGTTATTTCGGTCAAATTTCGACCATTTAGTGATACTAGTACTTATTATTAAGTCACTTTTTACATACATTACTTTGATCATTTTACACGAATAGCGAATTGCATATTGCTTATTCTGTTGTTAAATAATAAATGTTAAATTTTATAATAAAAATTACGATTATTGTATAGGTATTAAATGAAGTTCTGCTCAGAATCAATTAATGGAAGAAATGATTTATTTTTTCTTTAAAATTCAACACATCCACCAAGAGTATCCCACCCGAGGTTTGAAGTACACACTTGTTGCTTTTGGAATGTTCAAGTTACTATAAAAATATATATTAATATTATGTTTTCCATAACATTACTTTTTTATATCACCTTAAAGATTTCCCATGGCGGAAAAAAGTTTTTTTTCAAATGGTAATCCCCTATTTTAATTACGAAATGTTATTCAAGTTATTTTTATAATAATTTAGATGTATTTAAATAAAATATCGAACAAGTGGTTCTTGAATTGTTCAAATTTAAATATTAAGGATAATATAGTTTCTTAGCCCTTAGGTATACTATAGGTGCATAATATATTGTCATTATTGTTTGCATAAAATTTATGGATAACTAATAACATTATGAATCTACATTTTGACTAAATATGTCTGATTGAAGGTTAATTGTGCAGATTTATGATAATTAATTACGTACTAAGTAACAAAACATGTGTTCAAGTGACTACTATCTTTAATACTTAAATTTGAATAGAACTACTCGTTCGAATTTTGAATTCAATACATCAAAATTTACAGAACTATTACATAAAAAAAAATAAAATAAATCGTTGTTAGAATAGGGGGGAAGATGATATTTAAAAAAAAATGTGTAATGGAAAACATAGTTTTTTTAGTAGCTTGAGCATTCCCTCCAAAAAATCCAAGTTATTGCATTTTTATTGCTAAAAAAAGGGGTGAACTTGCTTAATGAATCACTCAGTATAATGCTACACATTTAACATAATATGATACAATATTTTTTTTGAATAATGCTTATGACCTTGGTTAATATTATGAGGTTTAGATAAACATTTCTAACCGCTTTGAACATTTTTTTTTTTTTTTAATCGATACAAAAATATTATGTTTAATAACGATATTGGTCTATAAAACATAATAAATATGATGAATGAAAATGAAACTTGTCATGAAATATGGTAGGTAGGTGACGAGTCACCTAGGTACTCACCTACATCAGGCCGTGTAGGTACGTAGCTACAACCAGGGACGTAGCAAGGATTTTATTTTGGAGGGGGTCGAATTATCAAAAAAAAAAAGGGGGATTATACATTGCACAATGGATATTTTTCGTACTTTAGGTGGGATACCCTTGGAGATTGTATTAAGTTTTAAAGAAACGATAAATCATAAACAAAACGATTCTGAATGGAGCTTCAGATAATTATAGGCAACAATAATTGTCAATTTTATAGTGAGTATGTTTCACAATTTATTTCGTATTAAAGTTCTGTCCGTAATTGTTTTAAGGTAAGGTATTGTTGAAATTTTCATGATTTAAGCAATATTACTTTTTAAATGAAAAATAATAGAATAATCTGTGTCCATTTAAATATTCGTGATAATGAATTATTTTTCCACGTTTTGAAGTTTAAAGCTCTTATAATTAAAAATTTCCATAACTAATTTTGACAAAAATGAAAATTTAAGTTAACTTTTGAATAAGTATTCTGGTGTATAATAAAAATAAATAAAAGAAAGATAGATCTGCCATTATTGTATTAACCGACATTATTTGAGTCTAAAATAGGACGTACTTCGCACCTTGGGGTATTCTTCGCTTCTCAAATGGGATAATCTTGTGTTTTACTGAATTATAAAGAAAAAATAAATAATTTCTTCAATAAAACAATTCCGAGTGGAGCTTCAGTTTATTCAAGATAATTTTACTTAAAAATTATAGCGTTTGTTAATTATTTTAAGAAAAAAAATTTTTCTTGACCAGTTTTATATTTCACTATTAACGGAGAAAAGTAAAAAAATTAATTTTTAATGAAAAAAAAATTGTTAGTAAAAAATGTCCAACATTTTTTTTCTATTTTCAAAAATTTTTTTTCTCAAAATATTTCTTATATTATTATCAATCTGTAATAAAATTTTCAACAAGTTTAAATCAAAAAATTTTAGTTTCAGAGATTTTTTTGTCAAATCAAGAATCAAAAATTGTTTTAGATAAAACCTAACCAATCACAAAATGTAATATTTACCGTAAAAGTGATCAGATTTTTTTGTTAAGTTCCTGTATTTATTAAATTTTTTTCATAATGTGTGAAAATTTTAAGTTTGTAGTTCAATAAGTGTTGGAGAGTTTAGGTGAAATTAATAAAATAGATTTTATGAAAATCTCTTTAACTACATAATTTTTTGCTGATTTTACTAAAATTTTCGACAAGTTTTTTCAACTTCGGAAAAATTATTAAGAATTTTGAAAAATTACTTCTTTAAAGTACCACCTATCAGTCCTGTAAAGAATACTTTTAAAAAGTACTTGAGTAAGTACTCAAATACATTTTTTTTAAAGTATTTAAGATACTACTCAAACACTTTAATTGTATAGTATTTAAAATACTTCTCAAATACTTTGAAAAAGTATTTGGAATACTTTTCAAATACTTTTGGTTTTTAAAGTGAGTTTCTAATTATCGTAATATAGAAACATAGGTATTAGGTTTATAATAATTTTAATTTAT
>JAIPRM010013962.1:0-11049 GCA_025469315.1 Stegophylla sp. TES_Ste_2020
AAGAAAATTTTGAAAATGTGAAAAAAAATTTTAGACATTTTTTGAAAATTTTTTTTTTTTTATTAACTTCCTTCGTTCAGAATCGTTTTACTGAAGAAATGATTTATCGTTTCTTTAAAATTTAATAGGCCCATCAAAAGATTACCACCCGTCGTGCGAAGTACACCCATCGTGCGAAGTATGTCTGGCTTTTTTTAATTTTCACGTCTTCAACTTTAAAGAATTTCATTAAATTTAAAAAAGGTGTCCATCGAAACGGATATTGAGCTAGGTAGTGGTAAAGAATTACAAAATTAGGAAGATATAGCCGTGTGGTATCACGACGCATCGACGAGAATAACTGATATTTTATGTGCAACAATTTGGTTTTTCAAAATTTGTGTACCTTTCCATCGGAACATTATCACGAATAGTTTTAAGTTGTAAAGCACAGGAGAAGCCATATTTCTATCGCATGTGCATTCACCGATGTCTTTATGACTATTAGGCAACTCGATAAATGGCTTCCCGCGCTCATCGTTTTAAAAGTATTCGCTTATAGAAAAATATTTTCTCGTCACGTCCTCCTTTGTGCCCCGATTACACCGATCTCATACCAATTCACCATAGATCTGCCCACAAATTATAACGACTAGATTGGAGTAACCTCCTAGAATAGTATACCACGGAATAAAAACCATAGTCTCCCCCATTATTCACATTCGACCTCAGTTCAAGGATAACACAAATTAAATTCTAATAGTATACTAGAGTATTTTATGAATTAATCTAAGTTTAAAGTCTAGGATCTAGATATGGGTTGGCTCATAATTTGTTACCTAAATAGGCATTCCATCTAGGGCTCAACCACAACATATATTGTACTCTTTCCAAATACGGCAGCAATAATTGCAATTTTCGTCACTTATACCGACATAAAAAGATCCTGACATCGATTTTTTTCAAATCATATCAATATTATACTTATTAAATACAATCTTCTTTTTATTCTCCTTGCTGATTTCAAAATTTAAAGATATTATTACAATTATGTGAATAATAGTCAAGATGTAATAATTTGTAGTAATATTTTCCAATAAAACAAAAAATAATGTACATGCATAACGATATTATCGTCTATAGTTAATTATTTTAAGTTTTTGTCAAATAAAAAAAAATTTGCACCAATTTTTATCTAGGTAAGTACTAGGTAAATTACAAAACTACGATATTGTTACAGATAATTATTGTGTTTTTCCAAGTCCGGATTTAAGTCGCTTTTGACAATAAATAATTTTAAAAGTGAAGAAATATTTATCATTTTTATCATTTAAAGCAAAATATTTTAGACTGCATTGATTTTAGATTCTGAACGAAGTGAAGAAGCTAGTGTTTTTACAATGATGTTTATTTATTTATTTATTTTTTTCTTTTCTGTGTACAACTTTTCGTATGGAAATATAATTTGTCTAAAAATTTTGATCAGTATTTTTTTGAATACCTATATTTTTATATTTATATTTTATATTTTTTGAATGCCTCTAGTTTGTACATTAAAGAGGTCATTTTTTGAATTTCTCAATTCTTCAATATTTTTTTGGAAAAAACTACCCAAAATTTGACAAAAACTACTGGGAAACCATAATTTTTTGATCCGAATTTTATAAAAATTAAAACATAGATAAAAAATCATATAAGGAAGATTTTAACGCAAGAAAATTTTGAAAATGTGAAAAAAAAATTTTGGACATTTTTCTTACTTTTTTTTCTCATTTATTTTTTATATTATTAACTTCCCTCGTTTAGAATCGTTTTATTGAAGAAATGATTTATCATTTCTTTAAAATTAAATATACCCATCAAGAGAATCCCACTCATCGTGCGAAGTATGTCCTGCTTTTTTCGTGTTATATAGATCGTTGGTTTTGTTTTATTAATCACAATATGCATATAATATAATACAATTTTATTTTTAATATCATTACATTACTAAATAAGTGGCTTTCGATTAAAAATGGAAATATGATATATATTTAATGTACTTAGATGTCATAATATACATAATTATTCCGTCTGCAACAAATTATTACTAGTGTCAACGATATCAATGATGACGAGTAAAGTTCATTATCAGCACAGCCATCAAAATTATTGAACAAATTATTACAAAATATTTTATTGATAAAATAATTTTTTTTTTAATCTGTAATAGGTTCACATACTTTTCTTTTAGCGAATAGTATTATTTAATGTAACAGGCATTGTGTCACAACGTGTTACATTTTATAAATACCGGGTACCATAAAACAAAAGGTGTCGACTTTTCTTCTGAACCAAATGTCAAGTGTAACGTGTGAACGATTTAAAAAAAATCCCAGTGTTTATTCGTTTAATTCTTAAAACTCGTAAAATATAAAAGACCATACTCGATACCTATTAACCCCATTAATCGGTCTGGTAGTTTATTTTTTGGTCGTCTGTAGAGTAAATATTTTCCACTGCACGAATTTTACAAAATGGGAGGGGAGGAAAGAGGACCAACAATGGCCAACAATCAAAGCAACAAGTTTTAACCCTTTGAAATAATGTGAATTTTGAAAAATGTTATTTATAAAATACCATCTAGAGTTGAATTTTGATTCAAAAAGTGACTGATCGAAGCTTTCGGATAAGTATTTCTATACGCGAAGATGTTTAGAGAACGAAAAAAATAAAGAACATTATTGTGAATTCATAAGGTTCTCCACTCTGCTCAGAATCTAAAATGTAAAGAACAATAATAGTTATCATTTTCAACACACCGACCAAGAGTATCTGACCCGAAGAGCGAATAATACCCGTGATGCGAAGTATGTCGAGCTTTTTTATCTATACTTTACACTTTACTTTACTTTACTTAACTATACTTTACTTTTTTTTTCTAATAAATAAAGAAAAAGAAAAAAAAATCATATGACAAAAAAAATAAAGAGTTAGAAAAAACGGGTAAATTTTTTTTCATATGTTCAAAATATTTTTCTCTCGAAATATTTCTTATATTATCATCTATATATGTTCAAATTTTCATATAGTTCGGATAAAAAAATGATAGTTTCCGAGTATTTTTTGTAAAATTTTGAGTAGTTTTCCCAAAAGAAAATTGTGAAATTCGTAAAATGTTCTCTTTAAGGTACCATCTAAAGGAAAATCTTATTTCAAAAGTTGCTGGTCGAGACTTTTGGATAAGTTTTCCCGTACAAAAAAGTGTTTACAGAAAAAATATTAAACATCATTGTAAAAGAAATAATGTTTATTTTATTTTATTTTGTTTTATTTTATTAAAACAATTTCACTTCACTCAGAATCCAAAAAAACTTGTTTTAGATTATGAATGGAGCGAAAAAGCTAGTATTTTTACAATGACGTTTGCTTTATTTTTTATTTTTTAGGTGTACATGTTTTCGTATAGAAATACTTCTGAAACAGTTTCAAACAGCAAAATTTTAGATCGAATATAAGATTTATTGTTTCTTTAAAATTTAACACACCCACCAAGGGCGACTGGAGTAGCTAAGAATACTCATGATGCGAAATTTGTAATTTATTGTTTTACATACGTGTCTAATCAGTTTTATAATGTTATTATTTCCTCAATTTCGTTATACTTCTATAAAAACATATCTTATAAAATGGGATCTATGTCTTGAAAATTATAAAACGGGACACAAAAGGTCGGGTTCAACAATACCTATTTGGAAACATAATAAGAATATGCATAATTTCAAACTACATAATTTATAATAAATGTGTTTATAATAAAATTTTTAAGTAAAAATAAAATATAAATTTAAAATTTAGGTAACATAATTATTATATGTGGCATGGGCATATAAGGACAGGGTTTGATGTTTTTGTTGCATCCCAATATTTTCTCGAATCACTAGATATTTATTTTAAAGACTTGAATGGGAGACTTTATAATTTGGTACTGTAAAAAAAAAAAAAAAACATTGTTTGGATAGTTTTTGATAGTTAAGAAAAAGGTTTGCTGTGTTTACTTATGGAAGAATGAGATACTTACTCACATAAAAATTCATTACCAAAAAATTCATCACAAAAAGTGTTTCAGTTTCTGATAATCAGTTGACAACCAAATTTTAGTAATTTTATATTTGTACATACATATATATATATATAAGCTTACATATTACTGATTCAGTTAAATTTAATCAATATCTCGAGCTACATGATAATAAATTATAAAGCGCTGGATTTTACTACAAAGGTTTAGAAATGTGTATGTCAATGCTTGTAACTATGCATAGTATTCAAAAAATGGGAAGGTCAATAAAGTACAGGAGAAAATATTCAAAATTATAATATAATGGTCATTTATTAGAAAACAATTAGTAAAATGTACTATTACAGTATTATCATAATTTAAATTTATAATTCTCAAATTTAAGAAATAATGACATAGTTAAAAAAAAAAAAACATATAGAAAGTTTTTTATAACCACAGGACCGGGAAACGAATTAAAGGACAATTCTATATAAAACAGGACAATTAAATAAAATGATTTTATACATAATTATTTAAACAATTTGTTTGGATAGGTAGTAAAATTTCAAATTAATCTCTTGTTTTGTATTTAAGTTGTGGAGATTTTGTTGCTGATGTAGAAATAAAATATTCCCAAAAAATAATTTTAAAAAATGAGAATATTTTTAATGTATATTTATTGTACGTACTTTTTATCCCGGAAATCATCTATCACCTTTTATATAGTGAATTTGTTTGTCTGTTTAGAAAACAGTATTTTCGCATCAAGTTTTACTATTGTTATCGTTATAGTTCTGCGTTATATCGCCACGAAGAATAATTATTTGTAAAATAATATAGATTGACTGTTTTCCTTTTTTTATTCTTTGTTGTTATTGCTAGCTATTTGTTTGTTTTTCGAATTATTCATTCGTTATACCACGTGCATTTTATTTCGGAAACTTTATTCAAGTCTCAAAAAATGTATGCTAAATATATGGCCTTAAAAACTGGTGCCTAACGAGTGTAGGCCTTCCTTTATATACTCGCACAAATCGTTGAGCTACGAATGTATCTTTGGCTGAGCGAAATTCGACAGAGATTAGCTTTCATTAATTTTTAACCAGATTAAATGGCACACATTGACTGGCATTTAAACGAACCACCTACCTATAAATATATATATATATACATAACCGTGGACATAATAATATTTATGCATTATACAGTGTTTACCATTTCTAAAGTATTAAAAAGAACGCATTATGTTGTTGACTTATACTTTTAGAAAAATAAAATCATAATATTTTCGCATTATAGTTACATGATTATTTGTTAAATTATTACTCAACTGTCTCAACTTGACCAATTATTAAACTATTTTTTCATTTTCATTATTATTAAAATTTATTGGACTTAAATTGCACACTATATTGTATGTATTATAAAACATATATTTGCCCATTTTTTCTAGTTTTAAATAAAAGTAACGAATAAATAACTTCATATTTCGTCACGACATTATACAAACGTTATAACAAATAAACATGAACATAATACATAACAACGTAATATTTAAGTATATAAATTATTATGCGCTTTTCATTTTCACCCTACGAAATCACATGCGCTATAAAAGTGATATGTATCAAAATTTAATAATAAAGCAATCGTTTATTTTTATTTCTGAACTTTTTGACACTAGAATCTCATATCCCTCTTTAAACCGCAACTTTTCAGTTTACCACCGTGCTGTTATTACCCGTCTCCACTATACCCGATCACGAATCTTTCATCGATATTTCGCATATACTTACAATCTCTTATTTCGGTTATGAGAATTTTTCTGAAATAACCGAATGCGGTTTCTCCCCGTGTAATCATCGGATCACATCTAAGTCTACCTCGATTTAAATTATTTTGTCTCGTGATAAAATAATAATCTATTGAAATTAAATGATAGGAAAGTATACAAAAATAAAAGCTGTATTGATATTGTAATTTTAACGTGTGACTAATAAAAATTATGTAAGTGCCCTTATCATCGATAAAAATTACTTTAAAGTACATTATAGATGACATAAATATTTTAATTAAAAAAATAAATAAATAAAAATACCCAAACTCATTATTTTATTCTTATAGTGAATAATAGTTAAGCGTTTCTATAAAATACAAAATAAAAGTTGAAAAATTCCTTAAAAAAAAAAAATAAATAAATGCAAAATATTAATTAGCTATTTAGATTTACATGTTATTTTATAGAAATAAATTGTGTTTGATAAAAATTGCAAAAGTCATCAACATCCCTAATAATTGTTACTAGTTCCATCATATGATCATGGAGACAGTCAAAATATTATAACTGTATACGATACAATATTATCTTCAATATTATTTTCCAATAGAAATACGCGAAGAACGAAAAATTTGAAATGCAATTGATCTATCCTGATTTTCAATTTTGGACACACTTTTTTCGAGTGACTAGCGAAGAAAGTGTTTCGGTGACGAGTGGGCGAAGACCGGTCGATGATCAGGAAGAGAAGCATGGTCTACCATGGAAGCAAAACACATGGAAGCAATCTCTGAATAATATCATCAAAGTGTACTTAAATTTAAAAATTAAGATAAATTAAATTATTATAAAGAATTTTACTACAATTTTGAGTATGCTCAAGAATGATCTTATTCTATATAATAATTTTGAAGTTGTATACAAATAGTTATGGCAAATATTCAAATTTTAAATGCATTTGAATGACGGTGTATAAATAAAAAAATACACTGCGAAAATTCATAATGATAATGAACGAATTATTATTATTGGTGACATAAGACGTCAATGGCACATTATTGTTATTGCGATTTTAAAATTTTTCCATTGGTTGACTAAAATAATTAGCCAGCAGTCAATAAATAATTTTAGCTGTAGTAGCCCGGCGGAGTTGATAGCCTGCAGAATCAATTCATAGCTTTTTTTGAAATCGGATGTTTCGGTGGAATCAATATTTTTCTTAAAACAAGCGAATTTCGAATTCCAGTTCTTCGTGTAATTTGCGAATTGAAACATACTAATTTTGGACGTGATATTAATGAAATTTATTCTACCTTTTTCTAGTAAAATTATGTCTAATCGGCTGTCTTTGATATCAACACCACGCATTGCTGTGTTTGGTTCGGATACAATTTTTATCTGCATTAAGACAATTTTCGCCACAAAAGCAAATAATAGGAATAAAACAATCAGTTTTTTTCATTAATATTATTCAATAATTTTATAATTGGCGCAATTAGGATAAAAAATTAAGAGAGACTAAAATGTTTAGTTATTGATTTAGCCCCCCTGCCCCCCCCCAAAGTACATTAAACATAAATAATTTTTAAGGTATATTATAAAAAATTGTCAATTTTTTTTTATTCTTCAATATTTGGCTATACAACAATAACACTTTTTATACGATAATATATTTTATACTTGAAAGTGAATTTTTATGATTACTTGAAAGTGAACAGCCTTAGGCTTAAGTAGTTTATTAGGTATTTATACGTTACCTTAAAAATAAATCTCAATATAAAATCCTAAAGTATTGGGAGAAAAAATCATAATATGTAGGAACATATACATGAAATAACTGATGTATATTAAAAAACGTAATTTTTCTAGATTTTTTTAAACTTAAGTAATTTATCATAATATTAAACCACTGGTGTAAATTATTAATAATGATTGAGTATGATATCTTTCTTTTAACATGGTGTATCGTATATAGTTTTATACGCGTTTAAAAACTTAAAATGCCTGTTCTTGCAATTTGCTACTACTGCTGTTCTCAGAAATTTTATTTTTGGATTTTTAGCAAAATGCAAATCGGTAAAAAAGTATTTATAATTCCTAAAAATGCAAAGAACAATTATTTATTTATTTAAATAATAATTTATAGAACAGAAATATTTACAGAACAAAAGCTAATGCATTTATTAAATCGTATTGGATCACCTTGTATATATGTGGGTGAAATGTTCAAATTATTTTAAAAATAAATTATCATAGATACTTTAATGTTTTACCGACGCGGCGCGTCGTCCATACACATTAGGGTAAAATCGTGGCTTAATTGTACCCGTACGCACACAATCAGCAAGTACATAGATGTAATGTACATTCAGAATAATAAATCGGACAATGATGCGTTTTGTGCAAACACTATGACCAGCAATCCAACAATGATACACATTCATTACTTATCTCATGCGTTATCAAATTAAAAAACAAACCTACTTAAATATATATGATTTTTTTTTTTTTTCAAAAATCCATTGTAACAATATGTACCCAACACTTTTATTTTGTTATTATTTTAAGTGCCTTTTTAATGTTAATTTATTAATACTATGATTTTGAATATTATGTTATCACAGAAAAAAAGAAACTATGCTCATTTGTGGTGTATTGTGAATGTAATTTGTGTAAAATTTGTGCCTCTTAGGAAATGCATTTTTGGCTACAGCACTGGTGTAGGTGTTATACCAGGGTTGGCCAAATCGTGGCTCGCGAGCCGCACGCGGCTCTCTTGTCGTGGCTCTCATTCTATTTTGGAAAACAATTAATAATATAATATACTTTTTATTCGTCACAATTTTAAATTTTGAATTATGCCTTTAACTGTATAAAGTTTGAATTTGTATTGACATTGTACAAATAAAAATGGCATTCCAAAGTTTTTAATTATGTGCCATTATTATTAATTATGCACTGCAGTGATTGATGTTTGGGTCCTTCAAAATTCTAAAAGTTCTATTTCGTGAGTTGCCTTAACTATTGCAATGAGATTCAATACTGGACATCTGTTTTCAATAACATATTACACTAAAAATGAATTTAAAAGACTTTTTTTTGGCTCTTGATATAATTTTATTTATACGTGCGGTTCGTGAACGTATTCATGTTGGCCACCCCTGTATTATACAATACAATAATTTTAGATTCTGAGTGAGCATAGAAGCTAGTGTTTTTGCAACAATGTCTATTTTTCTTTTTTTTTTTTTCTGTAAATATTTTTTCGTATAGAAATAATTGTCCAAAAGTTTCGACCGACAATTTTTTAATCAACATTTGCCTCTAGGTAGTATTTTTAAAGAGGTCATATTTCGAAATTCACAATAGTTTTCTCAAATGTTGGAAAAACTTTTCAAAATTTGACAAATAATATTCGGTAACTATCTTTTTTTTTAAAACAAATTCTATGAAAATTAAATTATAGATTGAAAATAATATGATAAATATTTTGGATCAAGAAAATATTGGAAGTGTGAAAAACTTATTTTTTCAATAACACTTTTTCTCATCAAAAAATGTATTTTTACTTCTTTTATTAAATAGTGAATTAGAACTAATTGATCGTGGCGATTTGTTTTTCACTACAAAATGTCAACAATTCTTTGGTAGCAAAACACCAGACGTATATAATCATATTATATCTCAACAGAATAACATATTTTATAATTTTAACTTAAATATAATATATACTATAAATTAATTGAGACCACTTTTTTCTTCTGTTGAATTCTTTTTTTTTTTTTTTTTTCGTGGTGGGTGGTAATGAAAAATAATTATCTGGGAATCACTGATCTAGACCTTCCGGAGGAGACTGCGTGCCGAAATAACGTACACGCTGTCATAATAAACGCAATAATATGTCGTCGTAATTGTCATGCGATAATTATTGTAAATTGCTGACATGGTTATCGGTCGAGAATAATATTATTATGCGAAAGTGCAATCGCCGATGGGCCGTGACGGCTGCTGCACGTGTTCTGTCGAAACTGTACAGACGAGGCGTAACGTTCGGACAAAATTTCGCCGTCACCGCTGAGCGAATGACGACCGCGAGGCGACTGTAATATCGAATTAATAACCCGCAGAGTGTACGTATTAGATCATTGTTGTTATTATCATTTTTACTCGCGGAGTCGGCGGTAAGTCCATGAAAAACGAGTAGGCACCATATAACGCGCGCGCTGAGGTGATTCGGGTTTATTTTAATTTGTTATTACTAGAGTTCGGATTTTATAGTAAATGCTACTTTTGAACGGGAGAGATAATCAGTTACAAATCGTTCTGATTTCAAAGAAGTTAACACGTTTTTGCTTTTTTGTGCTTTTTTCCACTAAATAGTCTTTTTTTTCCTCGTGTTGATAATTTTTTCTTATTTTTTTATTTTCATGAAAACTTCACCTGTCTCTAAGTATATTATTTGTCTACTCTATTATTGTGTCCAGAAACACCCAAGTAAAAATATATACATATATTTTTGATTTAGTGATTCTTTTATAATTTTCCGAAAAGTAAAAATAAAATTTTAGGTTCTGAGTCCACTCAGAATCCAATAAAGAAGTGTTTTTACATTGATGTTTATTTTTTATTTATATATAATATTATTATATATACTAGATTATATTATTATTATTATTATTGTTATTATTATTATTGTTGTTGTTGTTGCGTATCAATCGGAAACGACCGCGGAACGAACACCGAACGGGTATTATCATATAAATAAGCTTTTGAAAAAAACAACTTCAACCGGCGACGCTATAAACGTTCTTGTGAGCAACCCCCCGCGAAGGAGATGCGTTCGTATTTTGCTCGAGGGGAGGTGGAATATAAATAATAAAAATCCCTTCCCGATACCTACTGACGGCGGTGGCACCTGTAGGAGTACTCGAGTCGGAGTGACGAGGTACAAATTACCGTCTAATAACGTCGAAAAAAATTCACACAAACCGGCGTGTAATCTGTTGAGATTTTCAATGTGATTTTATTTTATCATTATTTTCTCTCGAAACATTGACGAGACAGGACGCCATGCTCCCACGCCATATAGGTGTCTTCTATTACATTATAATGTGTAGTCTAAGGCATGGCCGTATCCAGGGGGGTGGTTTTCCGGGTTCAAACCCCCCCCCCCAAAATGTTTATGTTAAGTTTAAAATTGCTCTAAATTTTTACTTATTACCATCAACCATAACACACAAGTTTTCATATA